>MU005797.1:0-24698 GCA_010093715.1 Pleomassaria siparia CBS 279.74
TGTCGTAAATAACGTGTAAACATGTCATAATACAGATAACCATGAGACACCACGGGGAGGGGGTTTTGAGCATCCGTCGTTTTCGTTGTCGCCATGAATCGACGGATGTACAAAACCCTGTATGGTGTGAGGAATTAATTCACGTTTGTAAGATTTATTATTATAGGTCAAAATGCCAAATTAGGTCGACCTCGATTTTTCCCATTGTCTATCTACAAATACAAAGCACCACCAATTGATCACGGACTCCCCAATTAGACCTCCATGTCGTCGTCACCGTCAGTATCCTGAATCTCATCGAGTGGCTCGAAAGCCGTGGGGGTCGCTGCATTTGAATCGGTCATTTCCACGTCCTCTGAGGGCCTCGTAGTTGTCGTAATTGAAGCGCTGGCCCCAGCCTGAGCCTCATCCGCGCCGCCGGCAGTCGTGCGCCCCTTGGTCTTCCGCTTGGGTTTCGTTTGGCGCGATCCACTACCATCACCCTCCTCTTCAGCAGCCTAATTGCGGCGCTTGGTGTCTGCAGCCTTTTAAGCCCGTTATTTGTAGAAGGCGACCCTCTCTGCGTTAGTTATCGCGTCTAGTTTAGTTGTCTGCTTCGCCTTAGTCTGCACATTAGTTATGGCAGCCTTGCCCTTCCTCTTATTATTAGTCGTGGTAACGTTGTTTGTAGTGACTTGTTAATAGGGGGGGGCGTAACGTTAGACGTTAGGGAACATAGAAGATAAGTAACTACTTAGGCGAGTAAAAGGATAGTTAAGAAGAGGGTTAGGTGCACGTTTCTTACGACTAAAGGCTAAAGGCGCAGGCGGCGGGTTGTTAAGTTCATCGCGCTTGTGGTCGCTTAATACCGCCGCGGGGCGCTTGCGACTACAGGGGCGGATAGGCGAGGACGGGCCAGAGTTGCTCTTACTATTACTGTCCCTATAATTACTAGTAGTGTTGTTAAGGGTTAACTTATAACCACCTTTATAAACTCGCTTCTAAGTGTCCTAAGGGTGCGCCTTAAAGCTGCTACCCTTATCACCCTCCTTAGGAAGCTCCTTAACAAAATTCTCAGGTAGTTGTTAATAGCAAAAGGCAAGGGCGCCCTTAAGTTCCGCGGGGTCTAACGTTAATATGTTAGCTAGGGTTTCGTCTGTAATGTGTCAGTCCTTAGACAGGGTAGATGTGTATTTCTTCTTAGTTAACGCAAGAGCAGCCGCACTGCCAAAAAGATAGGTAGTAGCGCCTAAGCGCTTCTTACCCTCGTCCTTAGTAAAGAAAGTCATGTCCTCTAATACTATGCCCTGGAAGATAAACAATATAGCGTCCTTAGGCGACAATTAATAGCCTTTATCACGCGCTTCTTAAGGGATGGTAGAGCTGCCTAAGTAGTACATTTAATTATTCTACAAGACGAAGTCGTCTAAAACTAACATAGGCAAGGAAAGATAGTCTAACTTTTTAACGTTAACGCTAAAGTCATCCGCTAGGCTTATTAGGTTTACGAGTGCTAACAGTTGTAAAAGTGCGTTATTAGTGTTAGTCTGTAGTTGCCGCAAGTTAAAGGTGTCCTCTACTACGTATAACAATATTAAGCAAGCGGATTACTAGCCAAAGCGCACAATTCAGCCTATAGCCTAGACCTATATCAGCTACAACAGAGCGGGAGAAAAGCCGTGCAAATTAAAGCACTAGTAGTGCAGGTTAAGGCCGGCGTTTATAGCGTATAACATTATAAGGACGTTAATTTCTATAGCCTAGATATGTGTAGGAAGGTTAACCTTAGTAGGTTGGTTGCGGGTGTTAAACTGCGTAACAAGTTTGTCCTTAGCGCCAGCATCCATATCAGATAAGAGCGCCTTAGCGCGAATGCTGCAAAGATTCAGACATAACGCTAGGAAGAGCTGCTTAAATAGGTGCTGGCAAAATATCAAGGCCTTCTCGCGCCCTATTACAACTTGGTTAGTAAGTGCGGCCAGCAAGGCGCGCAGGCGTGCTAATCCAGTAGTAAATAAACTAACCAAACGGGTTAAATTAGTCTTAGGTCTACACATAAATTAGTAAGGAATAAAAGACAGTATAGGGGGGGGGGGTTTATAACATCCGTTAATTCGTTAAAAAACAACAGATGTCCAGAACCGCCTATAGTAAGTGTGAATAGAAGGGTGAGACTTACGGTACGATGTTATCCTTAATAACGTTAGGGAATTTCTCCTGTGTAGCAGTTAGAACGATGTTAGAGAGGAGGCTATAGAGAATATCTTTATATTTCTGCTTATAAAAGAGCTGTTAATAACAGGCGCTGGCCGCAGAGCGGGCGTCATAGATCTCCTTAGCAAAATAAAAGATCAGATTAATAGACATAAGGTTTAAGGTACAGAGTAAACGACTATTAAGTTAGAATTTGCTGGTGGCCAGGTCTTTAATCATGAGCGAGCGGCGATGCTCGCCTGAATATTAGTTAAATATAAACTAGGCGTAAGGGTTATTACAAAGGCGCAGTTAGACAACACGGCTCTTAGGCATAGCAGACCTAATTATGTGCTTATTACCCTGTAGGTTAATAACGTAACGCGAAGAGAAGTCTTAGCGGATAAGGACTTAGTTAAAGACTAGGGCAAGACAACAACCCTGCTCTACCTTATCTATGTTGTTGTTAATAAAGGTCTTAAAGGCCGTGTAAGTAGCACGGAACGGGTGCTGTGCTACGGGCGCCTGCTCTAGATACGGGTTAGCTAAGACCCTAGTGTTAGCTAGTTTACCTGCTTAGCGGTTAAGGTCGCGGTTATAGATAAGGAGCAATAGACCCCCGAAATCTGTCGTACGCTAAGGGATAGGAGTCGCGGTTAACAACGTCACCTAATCCAGACGCAACTACTGTGTGGCTAGATTCGCCTGTAACTTAGGATTCTTAACTGCTTGGGCCTTATTAAGAATAGCCCTACGGAAATTATTAGCCAGGCTATAGGCAAAATTCTTCACCTACCTACGCTGCTAGGACTTCGCTTTATCTTTAGTTAAACCACAAGCCTTGTAGAGCCAAGTCAACATAGCTGTAGGACTATAACGGACGGACAAGATATTATAGGAATAAATAAGGATTTAGTAAGCCGTGTTCTTATTATGTGGGTTAAAGAATGCGTTGGTAGAAGTTAGTTTGCAGGATATGCGGCGAACACTAGGAGGGTTAGGGTCGTTAATGTCAGCCATGCTGCTATAGACGAAAACATTAAATTTGCGCGAGAATTCTAAAGCTTTACGAGAAGCCTAGCGGACGAGCGTAGGTAGTGTTAACTACAAATAGGGTTTTAGTAGGGGCACAGTAGCTAGTTTATCCTACTTCTTCTTATTAAATAACGTCTGCATAAGCGCCTTACGCTTACCAAGTTCCTAAACGATATTAGCATGTTGCATATAGGGGGGAGGGGGTTTATAACATCCGTCGTTTTCGTGTTAGGGGAATAACAGATGTTAAAAACCCCTATATAGGGAAGGGTGTACTTACACTAAGAATTGCCGCTAGCGCTGTCTTAGTCTTACTAAGACTAGTGTTGTTAGCAATAACTATACTACGGGGACTAGCCTTGTTTACCTTACGCTTACGGCGCCAAGTCTTCATTGCAGCAGCCCTAGTCACCTGCTACTATATAAGTAGTTTTCTGAATTGTCCTGGCAAGAGTTAGGATAAGCGCCTATTAATGTACAAGATGTTAAGAGACTCTTTGTAGTTAGTAGGTTGCAACACATCCCTGTCTAATACAGAATAGAATTATTATTATTGCTCGCGAAATTCCTTAGTCTGCTTAGTAAGCAGCATAATCTTGTCAGGCTCCGCTAGAGCACGAACTTCGTCGTCATCTTAACCGTTAGGCCCTACAAGAGCACCAGAATCTTAGGCAGCTAACTCCTTAACAATAGCATTAGTCAGGTTACTGCTGCAACCCTTAGCAGCAATCTTCTCTTAGAGACCCTTCCAGTCTATGTCAGCTAACATAAACAAAACACGGTATTAATAACGCTAACAAGCACGGGCAATCTTAGCCGCAACAGCAAGCTTCTGACGTTCAAGAAGCTCAGTTACAGATAGTAGGCCTCAGCGGTTAGTGCGGGCGATAATGTCGGCGGCAGTCTTATCCACGCGTGCCTGGCGCTCTGCGAGGGTGGCGACATCGCAAAGAGGGACATTGCCATCTAGGTAAATAGGATTTAGACTACTAGGTAGGGCAGCATTATTAATATTAGTACTAATGTCATAACAGTCAGATGTCGCCGACACGTTAAGCCAATCTGTTCCAGGAAAATTACCAAGTACCGCGGCGAAATCGCCCCCAATAACTTAACTATTATTATTAAAGAGAAACTACTTAGGGTTAGGGTCGCTATCTACGTGCTTAGGCTTTACACTACAGCGTGGCTGTGCAGGGAGTTAAACAACAGGGGCAACGGGTGTCTTAACTTCTTCGCGTTTACTATCAGTCGCATATTTGGGCGCAATAAAAGCAGGTCAGCCAGCAGTCTTCTTAGGAGGTGCGGCGCCAGGCGCAACGGGCATCGCACGCGCAGCTTTAGAAGGTAGATTAGCGCGATAGCGAAGATAACGGCCAATTATCCAGGCACGCTTAACACGATACTTAGGTGCAATCCCCGTCAAGTAGAAGATAGAGTAGCAACGCAGGAAATATTTGTTGTAGACGAAGTAAATAAAGCAAATCCAGTAGTCGTCGTTAGAATAGTCAATTACTTAGTCCTTAGAAAGAGAACTATACAGTTAAGTCCTAGCTATAGCGGCCGCCTCTATACGCTCCTTGGCAGTGCTAAGGTTGCAGGGTAACCACGTCTTGTTATAAGCAACAACAGCGGCATGGAAGACCTTATACGCTGCGAGAAGTTTAGGTAACCTAAGGAATTTTAACATTTCAGCTCAAGATACACCAAAGTACGGTGCCAATCGCTTAGCTAAGCAATAGTCTGCTTTATAAACTAAGGAGTTTAGATATTTGCTTAAAGGTTAGGTAGATAGCGCAGCTACTTAAGGTTCGCTAGTAATAATAGGCAGTGCAGGAGAGACGTTAGTATCGTTAGTGTTAAGGGCAAGAAGTCGCGCCTGTTCTTCCTACAGTTGTTGCATCTCATTACTATTTTCCAGGTCTAGATTATCAAATTAGTCAAATGTAGCGTCAGGAATATTAAATAGAGGTAGCATAATAGGGGCGGCATCTTTATTAGACATAACTTTATTACTATTATAAACTAGGGTGTAGAGGTTAGGAACGTTAGACATCGTAAGATCTACGTATAGGCATTAGCAAATTATAAGTAACTTATAGGGGGAGGGGGTTTAAGACTTCCGTCGTTTTCTGTACTTACAGTGTAATAAGGACTACAGGCGTATTAAGGTAGAGTAATTAGTTGTTAACCCTGTAATTTAATGCGTTAGTATAGATTTCAAACATAAATGCATAAGTAACTTATAAGGGGAGGGGGTTTAAGACTTCCGTCGTTTTCTATACTTATAATGTAATAAGGTCTAAAGGATTTTATAAGTAATATAGAGTAAATTATTAGCAAACCTGTTAAATATTGCGTTAGCATATGTTTTAAACATGAATTTATAAGATACCTATAGGGGAGGGGGGTTTAAGACTTCCGTCGTTTTCCGTACTTACAATGTAATAAGGACCCAAGGCCTAGTAGTGTAGGTAATAATGTTAGTGAAGCTGTAGTTTGATTAGTTGGTTTTTCCCGTACATACAGAGGGAGGAGGGGGTTTTAAGGATCCGTACTTTTGATATCAAGTTGACTTTCAACTATCACCATGTGAGGGGGGGAGGGGCTTTCGTAGATCCGTAGTTTTTCAACCTTAAGGTTAATTATAGCGCAGTTTCGCCTGTGGCTAGTGTATGCGGCTCTCTTACCTGCAGAAACGAATTAGCCCTAATCGCGATATCGCTAATAACGTCGCATATAGTGCCTTAATTTGCAGGTAATTATCAGCGTAAATTGTTTTTCAGTCGTATATACGTACAGTAGGATTGAAATTGTATTAGACGGCGTTTTTATAAGGGCGCAGGGCGCCTGCGGTGGGTTGCAAGGTAGTGGTAATAGAGGTAGATAGGTAGATAGGAAGATATAAGAGGCTCTAATATCTACAGGGGGACGCGTAGAACTAGCGTCAGGCCGTACAGGCGCTAGTTAAGCGAGAAAATCTATTGAAGTTCGAATATCTACGGATGTTAGAAACCCCCCCCCTAGTGTAGGGCCCTGCTTATTATATAGTAGTCCTTGCTTTATTATGTCCTCTCCTTTATTTATTTCTTGTTACCTTTGTGCCCTTTCTTGCTATAGTTGTAGAACTTATTTATATCTTTCCCTTTGTTCTCGCTTATGCAGCCCTGTATGGATGTGCGCCGCTAACCAAGCGAACGGGTAGCTAAATCAGACGTCAGTTGCAAGCGTCTCCCCTCTCTTGTCTACTATAGTTCACGCTTTATTAGTCTATTATTTTCCTAGTAATATTAATTTCTTGTGTATTTAGTTTGTTGTACACCCTACTAGCCTGCCTCTTAACCTATGCGTTATGTTCTATTTGTCTGTCAATTTTAATCCCCTTCTCAGCCATCTGCCACCTAAACTAGCGCCGTGCCTGCAGGCTTCCCTCTATGCCCCAACCGCGTTCGGCTTCACAAATCTCGTCGTGACCCACTCCAGATCCAACAGCCAGTTGTTTATCTCTACCTTGCCAAGGAGAATTTTGTCGACAAAGTATTTGTGGATGTCACCATCTGTGGGATTAGGTCCCGTTGCTTCCCTAACTCTTGCTATTATTTCATCTCTAATAAGGCTATTAGTGCTAAACAGGACATTAAATGCGTCCTTAAGTACTAAGTCGTTCTTGCACGATATTTTCATGTCCTAATTCTATTTACTGTCCTTGTTGCTATACTATTAGGGACAGAGGGGGTATATGCGCCGGCAGAAATAGCAAGTGCCTAGTAGAAATTAGCCTCTAGGTATTATCTTTTCCACCCTCTCTTAAGCAGTCTTTGCAGCCCTATACCTGCTACATGCTCTAATCCTATGCTTAAACGCGTCGCTGCCTGTAAAGAAACACGCAGGGTAATGCGTGTTCTAATACTTATACAATTGCGCCTGTGTTTTAATTACAGTAGCATCTAATTTAACCTTATCTTGCCAGCGCGCGCTTTGTTACCTCCTCTTAGCAGCTTGTTTAAGCAGAGTAGCTTAGATGTTGTTAGGCTTATGTGTATAGTCAGGTGGTTAGGTTGTAGGTTGCCTAAGTAGTCTGCTTGGACTAGTAGTAGCTTTGCTTGTACTTGGACCACTAGCTAACTGTAGTGCGACAAGCGTGATCGTCGCGTTGTTAGTAGTAAGCAAGCTAGAGTCTATAGCCTGCGTGCGTGGGGTAGGGTTGTCTAGTAAGGGAGCTATATCGTCTACATTAATGTCTAACCTAAACTCCAACAGGCTGTTGCGGCTGTTATTAACCTTACCGTCTAAGATAGGATTAAAGCCTTCCTCGTCCAAGATGTACTGGGCAGTTTTAGGGCTAGTTGTCATCTGTTAGCATATGTCACATTGCGCCTCGTGCGGTAGGCAGTGCTCGCGCACCTAGTTATCATCCATGTACCTGTTAATTGCCACTCTCTAACATTTCTTGTTATAATAATTAACTTGCAGGTATTGTTGTACCCTTGCGCGAGTAGTGTAGACTTATTTTAACAAGTAGCTAGGCAGTCCCTAGGCTAGTATAATGACTGCTTGACAACAATCTACATCGCGCCTACCCTAGCCAGACTCCTAGACATACTTAATTATACTTTCTAGGGCCCCTATGTAGACTACTGTCTAAACGTTAGGAATGTGTGTTCCCTTGCTTAGATAACTAGTAGCAATTATAATAGAGCTAGTAGACATCTAGTATTCCGCTAAGACCTTTTCTTTGTTAGGCGTATTGCTGTGCATTGCAAAGCATCCTATAGACTTTACAAGAGTAATTACATCTGCCTTATAGGGCAGATATATAATAGCCTGTTAGTTCTGGTTTTGCGCAAGAAGGTGCGTAATGTACTTAGCCTTGCCTTTATAAGATAATAATTCGCGAGCTTGCTCCTTAGGAACCTTAGTTACATAATACTTAATATTAGACTAAGTAGTAGGTAAACGGTACATATAGATAGTTGCGGGGTCTATGCATAATTTTATCTATAATGTCTGTTCTTCTTTAGGTAGGAGGGTAGCAGTTAGGAGAGTTAAGGGTACCTCTAAAGCCACAAGCATGCTAATGCGCTAGAAGACCAAGCGAAACTTGTAGTTAGTAATTAAGGGGTAGTAGCACTTATTAACAATAATGCGGGCAAGATTTCCGTTAGCAGCACCGTAGCTAAGGTATGCTTAAAGGTCTTTAGATTGGTCGTAGGTCTCTATTATTATAAGGACAATCCTAAAGTAGTGCTGTTTAGTAGAAATAGACTAGATTTTATATAGTACATTAAGTTCCTTGCATCTCTCTTAGATGTTAAGTTGCAAGATTATAAGGGGCAGGAAGATAACAGTAAGGCTGTAAGACCGCGAAAAGGCGGGCAGCATAAACGCAAGTGACTTGCTACTACCTGTAGGCTTAACTAAGACGACTAGGCTTTTACCTGCTATAATAGCCTGGATAGCCTCAACCTGCTTGCTACAGAATATAGCATCTAGTCTATACATATAACTTAGCGTGTAGAAAATATTAATCTTCTTATATGCCCTTGCACGTTACATTTTAGCCAGGGGGATCTCGCTAGCTTTAGCAGGCGGAGTTAGTTGCTAATCTTGCAGGAGATTTAGTATGTCTGTAGCTATCCGCTTCTGCTTATAAGATGGCAACCTGCGCTCCTTCTGCTGCATTACTAATAGCCACTCTTAAAGCATGTGCTACTTGACGCATGTCCTGTAGAACGAATTAGCTAGAAAGCTGTTTAATTCAGCTATTTTGCTAATAAGCTTAGCATACACATTATAGGCAATCTCTAGGCTGTGTCCGGCCTGCTTCTTAAATGCCTCTAACTCTTCCTTATTAATATTAGCAAAGTCCGTCGCATTAAAGTACTTATTAACGTTTACCTTAAGCATTTTACAACTAATAGCAATAATAATGTGTCTCTACAGTTAGGTTGTAATAGTTTGCCCAAGGTATTTGTTAGAGGTTAGGCGCAGTTCTTCTTAAAGTTAAAAGGAGTTTTATAACTATTTACCCTCTTTATTAGGCTAGAGGAGAGGACTAATCGCCCTCTTAATTTGCGTGCTGTTAGGGCCCTCGCCTACATGTGCCTGCATGCTTTAATAGAACGGTAAAACAAGCTATAAATACCACACGAAAAGGTTTGCTACCTTACGTAGCAGGAAGCAGTAGATAATCTTAGGCGTCTTTAACTTATTAAATCCCTTATAGTACCAGAGGATAATAGTAAGGTGGTTGCGCATGCAAAAGACATTGCGCAGTTTGCTAGTAATTAAGTTCTTGTACTAGGCGCTTTCTAACTCAGTACCGCGCGGAGGTAGCCCTACTGTAAGGTAGGCTAGAGATTTAAGGCTCTCTGCCAACTTATTTACTTGGCGGCCAAAGGCTTTAATGCCACCCTTGTTAGGATGTCTAGATAGGCTAACGAAGTAAGAACTGCTTCCCTTATTATCTATCCTCTTAGCTAGCCATGTATCGCCCCCTCTAAACACGGCACTGTTAAGTAGTTCGCTAAGGAAGCTATACCTAGGGCTTTAATTGCATAAGTTATTAACAAGATCCTCCTATAGAATGCGGGGCAGCTCCTTGTCGTGCGCAATGTACAATGTCTAGAACAGTGCTGCCTTAGCGTCAGAATACATGCTACTAACTATAGCAGTAAACTTATAAACTTCTAACTTAGCTAACTAACACGTTAACTTATTCCCGTCCTAGTAGGTAAACCCTTCTACGGCCGTTAAATAGGTAATGCGGTAGCTATAGGACAAACAGTCTACTATCTACGTTATAGTTATATTTATCCCGCGTATTATGTAGGCATTTATAAGTGTCTTTGCAAGTCTAATAGGCCTAGCTTTAGTCGCGCTATGTAGACCTACGTCCGTCCCTGCATTAGACTGCTCCTCAGACACACTGTTATCTAATACCTCACTCTTAGATTGCTCGTTATTAGTCGCCGCGGCAGCAGGTAGATTATCTTGAAATAGATTAGTAGCATGCTGAAGTACGCAGAACCGTGCAAATTTTATTTAGGCGCCTAAATTTGTATAATAGGCGCTGGGGGGTAGGAATCTGTAAGCATAAACCCCCTACACGGCTAAAATATTATAGAACGCTAGTTCCTGCTTATGCACATTAGTGTGCTGTCTAAGTAGAGAGAGGTAGAAGTTCTAACACAGATCCTTAAGGTGGGTAAGCCGGCAACGTCCGCTAACTGGCTAAGAGACCTCTGCCTTAAGCTCGGAGCGGTCCCGAAGCAAGATATTCGTCTACAGGTGCCGCCACACCTTTTTCTGCTAGTTGGTGAGAGCAAAGTAGCGAGGCGCTTTTAGCTTAGGTAGACCTACTGTCTGCTACGTAAACATAAAGATCTCTTGCACTACGTGTACCTTATTATTATAGTAGTTAGCATAAGCTTCTAATAGTTAGGTAATTACTAAGTGCATCTTATTCCGCATAACCTCCTTACGCAGCATTTTGCTAGCTGCGTTAACTGTGTTCTGCTACACAAGGCCTAGATTGCGGATGCAGTTCTAAAGTATAATAGCATAGGGGTTGTCTCCCTTCCGCAGTAAGTTAATAAGACGCTTAAGATGTTTAAACAAATAGCTAGCTAATGTTTCTTAGAACTTAGTCTTGTGCAGCTAGGCGCTAGTATGGTGGTTGTCCTTAAAGGGAACTGTATCTAGTTGCTGCTGTAGGACATTAGCAATAGTGCTTGCTCTACTATTAAAGAACGTAGTAAAATTAGTTAAATTAACGGCTGCAGGCTGACTAGGTGCAGTAACTAAGACCTTAAAGTAGGACGCCTCCTTGCTACCCTTAGACGCCTTGTTCTAAACCCGTTAACATGCAACGTTATACCGCCAGTATTAATTTGTATCTACCCTGCCAGACCCTAGGTTAGGGCAACCCTAGGGGCTTAATGCATGGATGTTATAGGAGCTACTTAGGTAAGCGGCTTAGTTGTTCCTGCTGGTAGCTATAATGTAATGACAGGTGGGTGTAGCAAGGCACATAGCATAGTCGCGCATGACTGGCAAACTAGCTATAGCAGGGATAGGCGCACGTGGATGCTCAAATGCGCTGATGTGTGCCTTGACGCCGGGAAGCTGACGGAGCTCAGCTTTAATGTCGCGTCTGGCCTGTAGAATAACATTATCCTTGTAGGCCTTACTAAGGTGTTCGTACACTTTAGTAATACCAAGCCTAATGCCACACTTATAGCAGATAAGAATATAGTAGTCTTGCTCGTGGGTGAAATAGTACTAAGACATGTTTACTTTAGTAGACTATTATTACCTAGTTAAAGAAGTTAGCTAGACTATAGGGGAGGGGGGGGTTCTATGCATCCGTCGTACTTTGCTAGTCAATTCTTGTTGTCTTTAGATAGGAAAAAAGTACGGATGTTAGAAAGCCCCTAGTAGGTAGATAGTTGCGACAGTAGCTGTATTAGGCAGGGTAGTTTATGTGCGGTTAAACTATATGTGTTGTTCCCTCTCTATAGAGATGCAATTCAGATTCCTGCGCAATGCTTACTAACCTGGCAAATTCCGCTGCTACCTACTATGTTAAACTTATTTCCTAGATGCGCTCTATGCAAGATATTCACCTCTATTGCAATGTTAAGCTTCTTGTTTTCTCACGTTACGCCTATAGACGCCGCGTCTAATTACGATTAGGATTCCCTTGCTGCAGTGCACAATATTATAGACCCTAACGCCGCAGTTTGGCTAGTTAGCAATTATAAGCAGACGGTCTTTCTATGTTGCAGTCTATCTTACGCCCTTAAGTAGCTATGCGCAAATAGCACACGCGACGTATTGCTAGCAGCTGTTAGGAGGATCTGCAGTAAACATAAGACCCTAGCACTAACACTACTAACTAGATACATACCCCCCCCGCCGGACGCAGACGCTATAGCAGCGACCTAGGACAATAATGCTACCTAGACCCAGGACGACAGCGCTGCGCACGATACTGTAGTACTAAAACAAAAACAGAAGGGGAAGGGCGACGGTGCTAGTGCGCGGCAGACAAACAAGCAGATAGCAAATTAACAGGTGGATTCTTAGATTAGCTAGTTCCGCAATACCTAGGATAAGGAGGAGTTAGCAGCTGTGCCAGCCTACAACGAGGAGAACGCGCGCTACGGCGTGTTTCTAAGAGCCTAGCCTAGGGCAAAGAACATTAGGTTAGATCGTGCCTCTAAGATAATACACACGGCCTACATTATAGTAGGCTATAAGGCACTAGAAGACTAGCAGAAGGTTATGCAGGTATAGCGCAGGAACTATGCAGACCTACAGGCCATAGATACTGTACCGCCTAACTGCTAGCTTGCTCTAACCTAGGTAGATACTGCCGGCTAAACAGTAGGGTTGTTGCTATATTCACGAAATAGCACTGTTATCCTGCAGGACAGTGCTAGCCTAGAATAGAAGACGCTGTACTTTAGCGCCCTTAACAGAGAGGGGCGTAATATTATACAGGGTCTAAAGCAGCAGTAGAGGTTTACGCGGGTCTATAAGTTCTATAATTAGCTTAGAGATAACTTAAAGGCTACAGGTGTCAAATTAGGTCGCATTAGGGTAGGCTACCCAACTTTAGCTAAAGAGATGCTGTTTAGCTTGCTTTACGGTAACAAGGGGAGACAGGTAGGAGATAGTCCTAAGAAGGAATCTCTACCTTAGAATAAGCTTAAGCGTATGATTAAGTATAGACGCTAGTGGCATATTATTTAGTCTAAGCTTGGTTGTAGCATCTTTGCCTTAATGCCAGAGAGTTAAGTACTAAATTAGTTTATTATAAAAGTGCTAACGTTAGAACGCATTTAGTTGTAGGCGGAGATGATCTATAAATGCAACCTAAGTGCAGTAGAGTTAGCTTTAAAGATTGAGCTGCTTTTCTGTTCCTGCATTAAGGGTAAGGCTCCTCCTCCGTACACGCTTAGGTTAGAGCTAGTAGCGGATTAGAACATAAATTACTAGCAGGGTGCACTATCTTTGTTGTTATTGCTAGATTTAGTGCTAGACATTAATTTAGACGTAGATATATAGTCTAAGTCTATGCAACATGTGCTATAACCGCATGTCCTTCTACAGGCCTGCACTCTTAAACTGTTCCTAAGTAAGCTGCGTGTGTAGCTTGCAGCGCGTATCCCTGCACATGTTACCCGTATCTATGTAAGAGTAAGGCTATATAGACTAGTAACCCCTACCTCTACTAAGCTACAATGGCTTAATTACCTTGTCCCTGCCTCTACACTAACAGTAGAAAACGTGCTTAGGAGTATCTAGGAAGAAACGCTAGTCACACACATGTTTACCCCGCTCTTAGTTACTTAGCTCTAGCCTGCAAAACGCTTCTATTTTTATAACCTCTTCTTAAGTAAACCTTGTGTGTAGCTTGCAGCGAGGGTCCTAGCAGACGTTTCTATTATCCGTGTAGGAGTAAGGCTAGTCCGTCCGTGTTGTTTTACACTAACACATAGTAGGCGACGGACTAGTGCAGTAATAGACACCCTTCTGCTAGTTACTTATAACTGCATATATCTTACTAATTGTAACTAACACCTTAGTAGACATCCTGTACTATGTCGTAACAGGATAGTAATCTACGTTGTGTTAGTGTAGTTATAATACCTAATATAGTAAATAAATACTTTCCTAAATAGAAGTATAGTAGAAGTTATAAGCGGTTGCAAGTTAGTTTAATTAACAGTCTCTCTAGGCAGTATAGTGTAAAGGTAGTTATAATAGTAGGAGTAGTGTAAAGTAGGTTGTAGAGGTGTTTAAGGATTAAGGTAGAGAGAATGTTTTATACACGGCGGGGGATTCCTTCTTAGTTAGATTAATGTATGCCCAGGGGGCAAATAATAATCTAGTAGTACTAGTGCCTTCTACTAGTAGGTAATATTATTTCTAAACGTTGTAGAGACTGTATAGGTGACACAGGTTCTAGAATAAGGTTAGTTAGGTAAGTAATTGTCTAATAGGGCGACTATCTTTAATAGTGTTTAATATTTCCTTTCTTAGTAAACGGATTCTATATATATGCTACAGGTTATACTACATAGAAGTTATAATACGTTAACGGATGCGCTAACTATATTACAAGCTAATCTGTCTAGATAGTAAACACTGTTTAGACAGCCTGTAGAAATGCGGGATTAACTTTAAGCTTGTGTAGCTGTTAATTCGCAAGGAAAAAAACAACGTCCCCTAGGTTTACGTAGACCTAGTAGCTAAGCTCTAGCAGCTTTAGAAGACTACCTGTGCCTAATACAAGGATTATAGAATAGAAGTAGGCATTATCTCTATCGTTGTAGTAATAGCTTGTGCTATTGCTAGTAGATATAGACATTGCCATTATGCTCCTAATGCCACCTAACTAAAATGATAAGGTGCGAGCTCAGTCTATGTCCTCCTTAAGCCAGGCCTGATAACCCTCTGCATCGCCGGGTTAGTTAAGGACGGCCTTAGAGATGTCCTAGTAACTTTATCGCATGTAATTATACGTGAGTTCGTTAACCTTATAAAGGTAAGAAGCTGCCTTGCTAAGGCTTTGATTAAGTATTTGCATAACGTTCTTAATGCCTTAGTTAAAGGCAGGCTTCTTCTGGCGGCGCCTAGCTGACATAAATAGGATAGCAGACGACTAACGCTATAACCTAATCTAGGCCTGTTTAAATATATTACCGTATAAGGCTGTTATATAGAAGGGCATCTTAGCCTGCTAGTGTTAGAAATAATGCTATAATAGCTGCACGGGAATAGTACCTCTTAAAGGGCTGTTACTTATTAAAGGAGCTGTCCTGCCGTGTCTAGGTTAATGCATTTAGCAAAGCGGAGTGCAGCATATTATAGAATGTCAGCGCTAACTATAAAGTTTGGATTTAGTATGCCTGCGTAGGTGATAGTGCCATTATTTGCAATTGTTGTTATAGTTCTGCCCTCTACGCCTGCTTAATCAGCCTTCTTCAGACGGCGCTCTAGCTTTAGGCTAAACTTTAACTTAACAAGATAGAGGCGTGGTTCCACGGGCACGGAAAAAGGCAGCCAAAGTTGGATGTCCTGCTGTATCTCTATTACCTGGTCTTTTCCCTGTTGCCTGCGATGTTTAGTAGCAACCTTCTTTGCCTAACGTTTTAATATGCCAGCGTGTGACGGCATAGTAATGCAGATGTTAGGCTAAGAGCGTAAAGGTAGGGGGTATAAGGTTGAACGGAAGGTAGGCGGTTAGCGAGGAGCAGGTAATAGAAGCAAGTTTTAAAGTGCACAGCGGCCAACTGCGTCGCTAACTAGCCAGGCTAGTAAAGGCGCTGGGCAAGGGGCAATAACGCAGTAAGAAAGCGCGCAATGCAGAACAAAGCCTACAACACTACCTAGCTATCTACCTAGCAGTTACTAATAGTGTAGCGTAGTAGGCAAGCAGAGTAAGACACTAGCAGGTGGTGCAACGAGATAATGCGCATAGATAGCAATCAGGCAGTAGTAGCAGCAGTAGTAGTAGTAGTAGTAGTAGTAGTAGTAGAAGGAGGATTAAGGAGGTTAGTAGATAAGATAATAAGCGGTTAGGGTGCTTAGCTACTAGGGTGCTTGGCTACTGCAGCTAGTCAGCCACTGCAGCTGGTTAGCCACTGCAGGCTATTAGCGCGACGTGGCTTAGTGGTATTCTAATGTTAAACGCTAATATATCGCGAAATATTACTTAGTAAGATTGCAACAGAGTGCGCTGGGATAAATACTGCGAAAAGTAAATGCGCTAAGGTATTGCACCAGACTATGTATAGTAAACGCACCTAGGGGAGGGGGGTTTCTTGCATCTATTAATTGCATACTATGTATCTTAAGCAGTGCGAAGTTATGCATATGTTGCAGTGTTATTGATTTCCTGCCCTAGTAGGACGGGAAATAAATACTATCGTTACAATATTTATGACTATTGTTAATAAATATTAATTAATATTCATTGTAGCTAATAATAGGCCGCAAGAAAGACTGCACACGGCAGGAGGTCAGCCATGGCGCTATGTATTAGGCGCAGGAATGCAATGTACAATGCTAATAAATCAGGATATAAAGCCACGAGGTATTGCAATATATCAAGCGCGAATTTCACAATTGTGTGCATGATCTAATTCTAAGGACTTAACACAACAATACGCACCTATAGAGGGGGGGTTTCTATCTTCTGTAGTTTCTACATAAATAAGAACGACGGATATAAGAAACCCTGTTACCTCTATTAGCATGTGCTAGCACTTAAGTTGTTAAATTCTTAATTTCTGGCTCTAGTAGAATGTTAAATAAAGAATATCGTTGATAATTATTATTTGTTGTGTAGGTGCGCACGGCCGTAAATTATAGGTTATTAGGTTTCCAACTCTAGTAGGATGGGAAATAAATACTATTGTTACGATATTTCTGACTATTGTTAATAAATATTAATTAATATTGTTTAAAAACTATCGTTGTCGCCCTAGTCTCGCTTAGAGCCTGCACGAGCCACATTTAAATACTATCGTTACAATATCTATACACCCACGTATAGTAGGCCTCGTTAATAAGGACGCCCTAGGGCATGCCCTGCAAATTCCTTAGCTAATCTTTATTTAGACACACTAATTCCTTGTTAATGTTATAACTAAAGTCCTACTCCTTACTACGTATCTCTTATTCAAACTTTAATAGCGCTGTTAGGCCGTTATTGTTCCTAAATATATTTTAGCTTATTACGATTATTATGCAGGCGTTGTTAGGGTTACCTATCTTAAAGTAGTTAGATGTCCTATTAAGATAATCAACCTTAAAAACACCTTAGGACTTTAAGTAAACTGTCTCCCCGTACACAGCGATGCGCCAGAAAGTTAAGAAATCTAAGGCTTCTACTACAAATTAGTCTATTAAGTTCAGCAGTATAAACACAAACTATAGTTTAGTAGTAGGGATGTCCTCTTTACCTTCTGTTAACGCAGTAATCAGCTCGCATTGCTTGGTTATATCCTGTCTATTATTAGTAAATATCCGTAATCGCCGCATATTCCTATAGGGGTCCAGAAAATAGTATTTTAGGTGCCCCTAACAGAAACCTGTTAGATATAAAACACTAAATGTGTACTTACTAGTAATATAATACTAAGCATAATTAGAGTTTTGCTAGTACTAATAGCATTAGCGCAAAGGCTGCTAAGACCCTTATTCTTATAGCAGATAGAGTCTAACTACTTAATCGCGCATGCCTGCTACTACTAAAGGGGCTTCTTAAAGGTCTAGTTTAGTAAATACTTAAAGTAGATGTCTATTATCTAACAGAACTCCAGCGCTAAGACCAGGTCGTTGCACTAGAACTTGTTACTGTTTAACACAGACAACTATTCCGCATATTATTTCGCCTCTTCCTGTGTAGCAGGGGTTATCCCGTTAGTAGTACCTAGATTAGCGGCCTTTGCGTTATCTGCTATAAGCTAGGTTGTAACATCTAGGGTTTCCCCTGCTTTATTAAGCGTGTGCACTTTAGTGTCTGCTTTAATATTATCCGCCCTGCTGTATAGGCGGAGGAGATTAACCTTTATAGCCCTAGGAAGTTTGCGGTAGTAGAAGTCTTTTGTAAAGGCTTTAACGGCCTTTAGGGTGTAGTTCTTTAAGCGGCGGTACTAGCTTAGACGTTAAGGATCTTTGTTTAGGGCAGCAGCCTGCTGTTTAACAGTCCTGTTAGCGCGGGCTTTGCGTTTCCTATCCTACTGTTTCTGCTTCTTAGTTTATTTTACTATGTCTGCATTAAAGAACGCAAGCGCCTACTTATTTATTAAGCCGTCTACAAGTTGCACCTTCCCCTTCTTTTTTACTACTACTATCTTTTCTATTAGCTCTAGCGTATTATTTGCTATATTACGCAGAATAGCTAACGTTGCCTCTTACTTTAATGTCTCTAGCGTAATAGGCTTGTTAGCTTTTAACTTTTTATAGCTTTCTGCGCTTAGGGTCTTAGGCTCAGCTTTTTTAAGCGCCCGCTTACCTGGGCGCTTACTATCGCCTGCTAATGTCAGCTTGGCCTTAGGGGTCTCTAGAATGGTTTTTTTAGGACCCCTAAGTGCAGCCTGCGTAATACCCTTAGGAGTACTACTAATGTAATATGTAGTAGCAGCTACAGCCGCTTGCTTCCTCTTTAGTTAATCCTATTGCATACTAGCCTTCTTCTTTTAAAGAGCAATAGCTTGCCGTGAGTTATACGCCGCAATAGTCTTCTCCTTTAACGCCGCGTCTTAGGTGTAGAAGGCAGCTGTAATCTTAAATAATATCTATGCTAATATGCGGTTTTTCGCGTTAGAGAATTTCTGTACATAGAGCACACTAGTTGTTTAGTCTACAGCTTTAACTTCTATTAAAGCCTACACCTACGCAGTCTAGTTAAGTTCTATAAATGCTGTCTTAGCGTCCTTTATTAGTTGCTTGTATTTTAAGGGCTTACTTGTCTTGCTAAGCTCCTAATGTGCTTTAACTGTCTTATATCCAGATCCGCAACTAGACTGCTTAACAGCCCCTAAATATTATTAGCAAATATCTTTAAGTTTGCAGTTGTATATTATAGTATGTTTAAGTTAGTTAAGGCTAACGTATAACGCTTTAGCTGCCTCTTTCTAGGATATTATGTATAGGTAGATGTTTGCCTTAAGGTATGCTGGTGTCTCCGTCTTATTAGTATCTTATCCGTCAGGTTGCTTATTATTAGAGCTGTCGCTGTCTCTAACTACAGACCTAGCCTTTTTAATTTCTTTATTACTGTTGCTAATATTAAAGTTGTTGTTATTGTTGGCGATAATCTTAGGCTGTCGTAGCGGCGCTAGTTTAGGGGTTGTCTCTGCGTGCATAGTTTTTACAGCTGCAAGCCGCAGTTATAATAGGACGTTAGATAATAGAGGTGCTACAAATACTATTTTAGCAACTCCTATATATTAGCATAGTAAGGGCTTACTAGGTGTATCTAAGGCTGCTTTAGGTGTAGCGTACGTCTGCCTATTATTACTAGAATTAGCTATAGCGTTTTTAATGCTAATGTGCTCTATAGGGCTTCTAAAATTGCTATTTAGCAACCTCTAAGTAGCTAAAGGCGGCAGGACTCACACGCGGTATATAAGGCTGCCTAGGTAGGTAACTAACGTGCAGACGTTATTTATGTGTGCGGTAGTAAAGCCTTCTGCTTAAGGCAGTACTACGCAGGTGTTTGTAGATAGGATACTAGAGGAACTTTACCTATGCCAAAAGGCTCTGTTAGTAACGAGGTCCTAGGAGCGTTAGCGATATTATTTAGCCTGCGCATTAATTTAAATGCTGTACGTAGAAGCAACTTCACCTATAGAGTGTGTAAGTAAGAGCCTGTAGCTAGAAAACTCTTTAAAGCAGAACTAGACTTACTATATTACTATAGATAATTATGCTAATAGAGGCGGCACAGCGTATAGAGGGGTTAAGGTTGTATAGATAATGTGTAATTGTTTGTAAAATTAAGGAAGTAGGAGGGGGGAGGGAGAAATTAGAGGTAGTAGTAGAGGTAGAGGTAGAGTGTAGGAGTGTAGGTTTTTAGGGGCAAAGGATATCTAATATATCCTAACTAAGTAGCAGTAAAGGTAAGGGTAAGAGAGAAATTAGAGGGAAATTAGAGGAGAAGTAAAGGTAAATCCAAGAACTAAATACACATTAATTTAATGTATACTTTAGGACTAGCGCCAGAAAACGCTAAGATATATGCACTTGCTACAGCGGTGTAGACCTAAAATAGTATTTCTAAAGGTCCTATAGGAACATAGGTAACCTGCATAATAGGTAGTATAAGAGGTTAAAGCTCGCAGTGCACACAAATATAACGCAGTAATACTAACTTACCTCCTCTACGTAATAGTAAGTCTAAGGTCTATCTCTTACGTAAAAACTATAGCACTTCTGTTACACTAGCAACTACATACCTCCTACATACTCTATTCTCTATCCTACGCGGCGTTACGTTATAACCCGCTGATAAGCTAAGGTGTGTTACATAATAGTTGCATGTAGAAGCGTTCCTACTATACAGCGTGTCTGCCCTGCTTATAGAGGCCTTAAACAGTGTGTTTTCCTTTTTTTAGCTCTGTTGTGCTTAGGTTAGGGGCGTTAGATATAGTATTTTTCAGACCCCTATAGCACTAGCAACGAGATAGTAGGTAATAGGAGAAGGAAGGGTAGCATACCTATAAGGCGTCTTACTGTAGTTATTACTTTAATTCTATAACTATAGTAACCTTTACGCTATTCTATTAAGTTATAAAATAACTAGCAGCGGCCAGCAAATATAGTGTGTATAGAAGACAAGGTGTGTAGTAAGTATTTGCAGAGTAGGTAGGAGCAGTACACAATATAATGTGTAGAGTAAAGGACACGTTTATATTGCGCGCGCTTATCTCTGCAGAGATGTAGCAGGTAGTCCTCAGCCCTACCTAGCTATAGGTTATATCCCACCCGTACAGGTCAGGCCTTTCTGCTAATTGCTGCATAGGCTGGTGCTAACAGTCTACACTGCTGCGCATTATTAGTAGCCGTGTCAACTTTAGGAATAAGCATTTGTTTGTTAATGTTGCACAAACCTTAAGAAATAGCTTAGAATAATTGCGGGTACGGACGTTAATAGAAAGCGCAACAATGTACTTCTTTGCTAATATCCTACAAACCTTAGTTTATTGCCTTGTTAATTACGGCTACTATGCTTGTTAAGGTCGCACAAACCTCAAGAAATAGCTCAGAATAATCGCGGGTACAGACGTTAATAGAAAGCGCAATAAATTACGCGTTTAATAATATTCTACAAGCCTTAATATATAGCCTTCTTAATTGCAGCTACTAGCCTTAAAAGATTGCCTGTATAGATTATTCCACTAATCGCCCGCGTGTTTAAGGATAACACCTCTAGCAAGCACCTGCAAGGCTAGATATATTGCCTTGTAAGTAGAGGCGACATCTGCTCCTTACTCTATAAAGCAAGCTCTAGACGCTTAAGCAGTATAATCCAAACCCTTAAACAGCATATATAATTAACTTACTACTTTTATATAATTATCTCACTACTTCTATATTCTATATAACAGATAAATTACTTCTATTAGCAGTCTTTACCTAGGCATAGCAGGCTAGGCTGCTCTTAATACATCTTTCTATGCTATGTCTTAGCCTATGCAACTCCTGTACAAGTTATATCTAGGCTAAAAGAAGGAAACCCTTAGTAAGCAATACTCTATGCTATACTAATCTTAGGGCATACTAATAGTACTTACAGGAAAGGCTAGTTAGGAGAGCCTCTTCCTCTAAGCCTCCTTAGTTTCCTATTATTTAACTTGCTGCGGATGCGTTAGATGACTAGCAGCAAACCAAGCACATCTAGCTAAGCAAGGATAATAACAACAAACCTAAGAAGCTAGGGCTATAATTAAGAATCCTTAGCAAGAAATCTAGTTCCTTTGCACTTAATCTACCTATAGTTCTAGTGTGGTTTTAGGGTTGTTACAAAGGACCCTACTATTATTTATTACAGCCTTGTCTTTATAGTTGTTAAGCTATGTAAGGCTAGTTTACGTGTTAAGGACATTATAATAAATAACTCTAACCTTGCGTAGCTTAATAGCTATAAAGACAAGGCTATAATAAATAATAGTAGGGTCCTTGCGTTAGTTAGAGCGGCACATAAGATCTAGCAAATTAGGGCTGTAAAAAATAGGTAAGGTCAGCGCAGAGTTATACTTCTAAACTCTAGAGTACTAGAGTATCTAGATATATATTAATAAAGGCTAACAGAAGTATAAGCCTTATTCTAAAGATTTATTAGACAACCTGCTCTAGGTTGCGGGTTATCTAAGATATGCGCATATAGCAAATCTCCTAATTTATCCAATCTTTATACGTCTTTAAGCGTAGGAGAGAAAAGAGTGCTAAAAAAGATAATGCGGCCTCTTAGAGTTTTAAGGAGATAGATTGCATGCTGCGGCGTTGTTTGTAAATAGATATGCAAGAAATTATAGACGGATTTTTAGCCTACTGTAGGCTAGTAGGCAGTCTATAAGGTAGTATTATTAGCGGCTATAGTTATAAATGCATTAGGGGCTCTTAAAATAGTATTTTCTATACCCCTAAGCGGTAGACTAATGCGCGTAGGGGCGGCTAAGCTTTAGGTTAGAGTCTAGGTTTAGGATAGGCCTAAGCGCTAGGCTGCGCTAGGGATTTAGAGAGTGCTCGTGTATAGGTAGAGTAGCTTAATTAGCCTTAGGCACCGCCCTTCTATAGGTTTAGGTTAGGGCTTAGGATAGGACATAGTCCGCATCTTAAAATAAACTATAAACCTAATATTAGAAGATTATGTGCTTGTGTAACTTGTGCATGTTAGTTAGCCTTACGTATCTCTTCTAGCAGTACTCGCGCTGCTATAGTAAAGGTGTTTTGCTGCAGTGCAATCTAGTATTAATATAGCACAGTATTTAGCGCAGTTAGCTTCTATACCTGTTAGTCAGCCTTATAGGTCTCTTCTCGCAATACCTTTGCTGTAATAGCAAAGGTGTTTAGACAGGTATAATCTAATAATAATATAGTACAGTGTTTAGGTAAGTAATTAAGTAGTAGTTGCCTTCTCTGCCTATTAGCTAGGGCATTGCGCGTTTCTTCTCGCGGTGCTCTTATTACAATAGCAAATTTAGTAGGGGTACTATCTAATAATATAGCGCGGTTTAGGATAGTAATTAGCGTTATTTAGCTTCTGTGCCTATTAGTCTGCCTTAATAGCCTCTTCTTGCGATGTTGTATAAACTAATAATATAGCGCAGTGTTTAGGCAAGTAATTTAGCAGTAGTTAGCTTCTGTACTAGTTAGCTAGGGGCATTACGCGCCTCTTCTCCTTGCTCTTACTATAATAGCGAATTTAGTAGGAGGATTACGCGCCTCTTCTCCTAGTGCTCTTGCCGCAATTACGAACTTTAACCTAGTATAATCTATATCTATAACCCTCTATAGGCAGCATAAAGTGCAAACTCGCCTTAGGGGCGTTATATAGGGGATCTTAATATAGTATTTTACAGACCCCTAAGCAGTCTATAATTAGGCTTAGGTTAGGGTGTAGGTTAACAAGACGTAGTCCGCGCACAGCCCCTAGGTACTAGCTACTAGTAAACAATCCCTACTAGGAGTTAGGCCTTAGCACACCGTACGCACAGTCTCTTAGCACGTTTAGGTTAGGGTTAGGATATATACAGGAGGTAGTCCGCGCTTATTAGGCCGCACAGGGACTATTAGAAAAGATCCCTTTAGGCATAGCGCCTTAGTATACGTTACGCACAACCTCTCTGCACGTTTAGGTTAGGGTTAGGATATAAGAGGTAGCCTGCGCACAGCAGCACAAGGACTGTTAGAAATAATCTCCTTTAGGTCTAGCGCCTTTGCATGCCTGCTACTTAGGCTTTCCTTGCAACGCTGCTCCTCTACTACAGGCCTATTATACTATGCCTCTCTACTGTGCCTCTCTATTTTATAGAAAGCGCAGAATTATAGTGCCCTAAAGAGTAGTACGGGACAATGCGCTATATTTTAGGCTGTCTTCCCTGTGTCCTTTCCTTATGCTGCTCTTGTGCATATAGGGGCTGTAGATAAAGTATTTTACAGAGCCCTAAGGGCGTGCATCTACACAGCGCACAAAAAGCGCTGTTAGAACAGATACGCTTTAGGAATAGCGCATTAGCGTACCTACTACACTAATAGCACTATCTTTGCACTATGCAAGAATATTATTAGAAAAGATTCCCTTTAGGTATAGCGCCTAGGTATTATTGCTCTACTAGCTTTGCACAGCAACGCGCTAGTATAACAGGGGAATAAAGGTTATATAGGTTAATGCAATAATTAATACTATTACCCTACATAAATTTAATAGCAGGAGAGCAGGTTTTCGCGCGTAGCAAACAGTATAGCTAGCAGGGCGCTGCAATAGCACTACAACCTGCGCGGGCACTCTAAGGGTACTATTAGAAAAAATTCTTTTAGGTATAGCGCCTTAGCTCTACTACTATACTACCTTTGCACAATAACAGGAAGGTGTAACAAGTAAATAGAGATTGCGTATATAGATGCAATAATAGACACGGTTTATGTGCACATTTTACGCAGGTTTACAGCATTTATTTAGTAATGCGCAGCCTCATCAGGAATTTTTTCGAAGGTGCTAATGCCAGCATTGGCGCCCTGGGTACCATTGTCTCCTGCGTGCCACCCGTTGTCGCCCTTGGGCTACGTTGTCGCCCTGGTCGCCTGGGTTCCCAGGTGGTTTCAAAATTAGCCTGCCATTGGCGCCAATGGCGCCAATGGCGGCACGGGCACCTCTAGGGCACCAAATGCCACCTTAAATAACTTTTTGTTGGCTATTAATTATCTAGATATTATTACAGATTTAGAACGAGGAAATTCAGGGCTTT
>MU005797.1:62845-79858 GCA_010093715.1 Pleomassaria siparia CBS 279.74
CATCCTTATAGTAGGTAGACAGGATAAATATAGTAAATTATAGTAAGGAAGGCTATTACGCAACCTAACTTAAACTAGCGTATATATAGGCATATTACCTAACGCATCCTTGCAGCAGGTAGATAGGGTAAACATAGTAAATTATAGTAAGGAAAGGAAGGCTCTTGCGCAACCTAACTTAAACTAGCGCATATATAGGCACTTTAGCTCTAACGTGCGCATACGTGTTCTTACTAACAAATTATTATAGCGTAATGCTGCGCAGCTAAGAGCGCTAAAGTAAGCCTTACTATACCTAAACTACTATTAATAACGCGTATATAAAAGGGCATATCTAACAGCAGGTATAATATAACTAGCTTATCTACTACTAGCAACCCTACGCGTTAAATATATAAGAACATATATAATAATATCCTATAAGCTGCAACTGCAAATAGTAATAGAGACGTAAATAATATACTAGATATAATAAATGTAATATAACGTAACCTATAATACTAGAGGGAGATACACTAGCTAACAGAGCAACATTATATACTACTAGAGAAAATAGAAGCATTTACCTATATTATAGCCTAATTTGCCTACCCCTATAAAACTATATTACGTACTGTAAGACTAATATAAAGCACGTTAACCTATAAGGGCTAGCTAATGCTGTAATAACCTAGCTAGACGCGCAACTACACATAACGCTAGAACGCACGCTTACCTAGAATATAATAGTTACTAAGAGGGTAACTAGCTAGAGAGGTAAGATAAGTTACTATGTTATTACTATAAAACTGCTATAGGAAGGGTAATTAGAGTAGGTACTTATTAAACCTGCGGTAGCATTAGTGTTAGGGTATAATACAAATATAAATCCCTAGGGTATTATATAATAGGGATTAACAGACACAGAGAGGTGTATATAGGGTGCATATAGGCCTATTAGTATAGTAGTATCTACTACCTATTACCTAACTATAGTTAACTGCTATTACTAATGCCTATTTATGCTACTCCTAATTATAGACGTCGCGACGGTATTAATACAGAGGAGTAACAGGCAATCTAACAGCACTATAAAAAGAACCTACTATTAAAACTAAAGGCGCTTACTAAGTAGGCGTCTACCTAGTTCTGCTGCTGTATATCCTAATTAACTATATCTAATAGTCTTAGCATAAATTACGCTAGCGTAAGTAATAATAACTTCTACCTAAGTATCTATTAGGTTAAGCATATAGGTAACTCTAAGTAGCTAGAGCTTAAGGCTGCGTTATTTAAGTAGCATATGCAGTTGCAGTTAATAAGGTGCCCTATTATAGGTAAGTAGAGGGCGTATAAAGGAGCGTAAATTAACCTATTTAAGTGCTAAGTAGTTATACGTAAAACACATAATATAAGAGACTATAAAAACGCTATAGCAGAGGCTCCTAAGCTGCGCTAGCAAGCTAATGCCTAGGTTTTTAAGTAGATATATATAACATTATTAGAAGCGCAACATAATATAGAAGGTAGGGCAACATAGTAAGGCTCTATTAGCGCTAATATAGGTAGATAAGGCAGAGGATAGGATAAGTAAGCTAAGGGAAAAGACTTAAAGCTATGCGCGTTAAGATTGCTATAACATAGATAAGGCTACGCTATTCTATAGGCTAACGCCTAAATAGACTCTTATAATAGGAGCTAAACTAGAAAAGAAAGAGGAAATAAGACTTACTATAACTCTCTATTGCAACGCTAATAGCAGTAATAAGTTAGACCCCTAGTTTATTAGTAAGGCAAAGAGCCCTTACGCTCTTAGTAGCAAAGATAATATAGTAATTACTAATTTACCCTACGTATACTATAGTAATAGGAAGGCGTAGATAACCTATATAATAATAGTAGAATAGTTACGCTAGTTTAATGCAAAGATAGCTAGGAGAAGGGTCCTATTACTCCTAGATAGCTTCTCTGCGCACGAGAAAACAGTATAGTTATTATTAGAGGAGTAAGAAAGGCTGCAGAATACAGCGTAAGTAAGTAAGAAGTAAAGCGTTAGCAGAACCTAGGATAATCTTAATACTATAGCACGTAATAGCCTTATAGCATTGTTTCTTACCTTTATAATCTAAGGTTCCTTCCTTAGACACTATATAATTCCTACACGCTAACTAGCATACAGGGTTAAGTTCTTCCTCCTAGATAATCCCCCTTTCTACTAGCCCTGCACTAATAGTATTACCGCGAATTAGAAGCTCCTTTACTAGTAATACTAGCTAGAGTTTATAGTGCGTCTGTTACTCCTTAACTAGGATCCTATTTATAAGATAAATATCTACTATGCTCTCTGCTAGGGCTGCTAAGCCTAGAAAGATAACCTGCAGAAGCAAAGTATATATAATTATTAGACCTATAGTACTATCTTCTAGGAATACTTTAGTCCTTAGCCTAAAGGTCTTAATTACAGCTATATTAAGTCCCTTACTATAGCGCTGCAGAATATAGGCGTTATCCGCCTAGCTAAAAATCTTACTTAGTTTATTAACCTAACTAATAAGGAGGTAATAGACGTAGACCTAGCTAACCTTATTAAGCACATTGTTACGCTGTTCGCCCCTAAGGATCTAGCTAGGGCGCTCCTGCCTATACCTTTGCACTAGCAGGCAATATTAGTACTAGAGACCCTAATACAGTACAAATGCTTTTAGAAGAAGACTGTGTACAAGAACTACATTAAGCCCCTAGAAGGCTACTTAAGCTAGGTATTACGCAGGGTAACTAAGGATACTCTATCTAGAGTAAGGCAGATTCTAATTTACTACTACTTTAATTAAAGCTATAGACGCTACGCATCCTGTAATATTTTAAGGCGTTTAGGAGAGAGCCTATATATAACGCGCCTGTGCACGCAATACTACTAAACCTATAATATACTCTAATAGGAAAACTATAGAGTTAGATAACTATTACATATTATAGTCTAGTCTAGATATAAACTACACTATATAATAATAATAATGCTAACCTTATAGTAAATTACCCTACTAAGTATAATATGCTATATTAACACATGCTTAACCTAAACACAGGGTCTATAAGGTTTTACTGCAGGAGTAAGGTAGGATAAGGCTATTTATAGTAACTTATAGTTATTTAGTATTACTTTTAGTACTAGCATATAACGCTGCTGTATATAGCAGACTATATACTTAGACTAAAATTAGAGTCTGTAAATATATACTCTAAGGGAAGGGTAGGCTAGGGTAAGCTCTTATAGTAACCTATAGTAATCTATAGTTGCATCTAACGCTAGTATCTAACATAACACTACTAGAAGCAGACTGCATGTCTATATAGAAGATAAGGTCTATAAATATATACTCTAAGGGAAACGTAGGACAGGGTAAGCTCCTATAGTAATCTATAGTAATTTACAGCTACCTATAACGCCTGCATATAATAAGGATACTTAGGTTAACTAACCTAGATATAGTATCTTAACAATGCCCTGTTTAATATACTAGTTAAATACATTAGACCTATGCAGTATACTGCTTAGGCCTAATAACCCTAGGCCTAATTAACGCTACCTTAATTATACTGCCTATAAACACTAGACGTAGCTTATATACTTACTTACTAGCAGGCTAAGAGGAATACTATTCTTCTAGCTAAGCGTGTCTACGCAATTAGTATATATAGTAACTAACTAATACCTAGATTTATAGTAGATGCAGTTTTATTCTAAGTCTACGCACGTAAGAAACACTTAGCTGCTATTCCTATAGGGCAGACGCAACTACACTATATAAATATTACTATAACTTATTATAAATACGCTACTATAGGGAAGTAGAAAGCCTAGTAAATATAGATATTATAGCAGCTATTATACCTATATAAGGCGCAGATGCAAGGATAATAATGCACACGGCTACCTAACTGCAAGCGTAAGAAGTGCTAGGCAGCCTAGCTATAGCACGCTATAGAGAGGTAGAGAGCGTTAAAGGATATAAGACGTAAGAGTCTATTATAGGCGCAAGATAGATAAGACAAAGTTAAGCCTAAACTAGTGCAATCGCCTATAACGCGCTGTAGATAAGTATATAGTAGTTGTATATATACTAGTAAATACACTTATCTATACAGTACGTGTTTATAGTAACCTATAATAAATACGCATAATGTAACGTATAATATAGTAAGAGAGAGTTAAATATATAGCGCAGATAGGCAGAAGCTAGTAGCCTAAATTAGACTAGCGCATGCTTGTTACTAATATTTAGTTACGTCTTTCTCTCTAAGATCTATCTAATAATAATATAAATAACTAACTACTCTGTTACTACTAAAAGCTTTATATTCTGCCCTAATACCCCTAGCCTTACCCCTATTACGAGCGCGCTAACTATAATTGCAACAACTATAATTACCCTAATACTACTACTAGTAGCAATATACCTAACGTTAACAGCGCTAGCTGTAACAGCAGCACTAATAGTTCTAACTATAAGAACGTTGCCTGCAAACCTGCTAGCCTTAATAACGCTAAGGTAGAGGTCTAGTAGGTATAGAACTTACTATCTTACCTACATAATAGAGGACGCCTATATAGCAGATAAACATATAATAGATAATAACATGCTTAGCCTAATTAACGCAGCTAGTTAGAATGCTAAGGGTCTCTATAAGAATAACGCTTACTTCTATAACAGACCTAGTAATAACAACACTACTATAAAGCTTAGACAGAATTTAGCTAGCATAAGCTTTAAACTTAGCCCTAACATTATAAACTCTAGGCGCGCTAAACTAACATTAACTACAAAGCAAGGGTAAAGCACAGATTTACCCATAGAGTATAAAGAGGAGGAATTACTATTTAAGAGGGCACGTCTAACTAAGGAGACAGAGTATATAACTAGGGCTACAGACTTTTAGTTAGAGCATATAAGGGTAGTAGTATATAGCTATAATAACCCCTTAAAGCTGCTGTTTTGCCTAGATTTATTAAGTGCTATAACGTGCGAGAGGGACATAGGCCTAGTAGATAAGCTTAAGCACGCAACAGGCAAAATTACGCAGGACAGCCTAGACGTTAGAGCCCTTAGGACTGCTATTACTAGGAACCTTATTAGCTATAGGATACTATTAGCAGGGAAGCACTACTATATATAGAGCTGCGCTAAATACCTAGTAGTCCCTATAATTATGCATAGGTTGCTAGCAGACGCGGTCTGTATTATTATAGAGAAACGTAATCCTATCTAGAACCTTATAGTTATAGAGGATAACGTTAACTAGTTAGATAACAGACTAAAAGCTGCAGTAGTAGAGATCTAAATAAATATATAAACGTACCTAGCTGCTAGTTTATAAGAGTTAGTAGCACCTATAGAGGTATATAGGTTGCTAGTAAATGCAGCCTATGTTATAATAACAGACTAATATATAACGTAGTAGTTGCTAAGAAATTAACTAACTAGAAAGGTAAGACTTACTATAGTATTACTATTACAAACTAGGCTAACGTAATACGTATAGATAATAGTTTATAAGCCCTAGTAGACGTAATTAGGATAAGCACCTAAACGTACAGTAGTATTAGATTTAGAGTCTGCAGGAAGGGTAAATAATAATAATAATAATATAAATATAGAGGGTACGCGCTAGACAAGACCCTGTAATAATAGGCATACATAATAGCAACTAGTTATTAAATAAATAAAAGCAAACTCTCTATAGTATAAGATAATAGTACTTAGTTTTATAACTATACTATATAGTATAACGCTGTAAGATAGATACTATACAGCATAACGCAAGGTATCTATATATAATAACTAGATTAACTTATAGTAATACATAGTAATAGATTTATAGGCAGTAGTAGCACGCGCGTGTTATTAGTAGTAGTGCCTATAGTAGGAATATTTTACAGTAATACACATTAATAGACTTATAGGCAGCAGTAGCACGCGCGTGTTGTTAGTAGTAGTGCCTACAGCAGGAATATTTTACAGTAATACACATTAATAGATTTATAGGCGGCAGTAGCATGCGCGTATAGTTAGTAGTAGTGCCTATAGCAGGAATTCCTTACAGTAATGCACAGTAATAGACTTATTAGCGCTAATAGTATATGCGTGTAGTTAGTAGTAGTGCCTATAGCAGTAATTTCTTATAATAAATTACAGTAATAGACGCGTTAGCAGCAGGGGCAGGCGGGTTAAGGTAGTATTAGTACTAGTAGCAGAGAAATATTACTATAATACATAATAATAGACGCGTTAGCAGCAGGGGCAGGTAGGTGTAGTTAATATTAGTGCTAGTAGCAGAGAAATATTACTGTAATCTATAGTAATAGACGCGTTAGCAGCAAGGGCAGGTAGGTATAGTTAATATTAGTGCTAGTAGCAGAGAAATATTACTGTAATACACTATAATAGACGCGTTAGTAGCAGGGGCAGGTAGGTAGAAATAATATTAGTGCTATTACTAGTAACTTCTTACTGTAATACATAATAATAGACGCGTTAGTAGTAGGGGTAGGTAGGTAGAAATAATATTAGTGCTATTGCTAGCAACTTCTTACTATAATACATAATAATAGACGCGTTAATAGCAGGGGCAGGTAAGGTAGTTAATATTAGTGCTAGTAGCAGAGAAATATTACTATAATCTACAGTAATAGATGCGTTAGCAGCAGGGGCAGGTAGGTATAGTTAATGTTAGTGCTAGTAGCAGCAATTTCTTACTATAATAAACAATAATAGACGCATTAGTAGTAGGGGCGGCTAGGGCACTAGATAGGTAAGAGAATTATAAAACGTCTTCTGCCCTAGGCGCTATAGGCGCTATTAGCGCCCTAGGCACGACTTAGCTACGACCTAGGCATGACATAGGCATAGAGCTCGCGAGACTTCTCCTAATGTATTTAATAAGAAGGTAAGTCTCTTACTTTATATCTTTATAGCCTAAGATAGCCTTTACCTCTTCTTTATCTCTAGCTATCTTAGAATACTATACTAGTTGTCGCGTACAGTGCTCACCTAATCTCATTGTATCGCCTCTGCCGTGATTACAAGGATCAGCAGACAGACATTCTTCCGCTCTAATAGAGCAGTATATAATCTCCTTTGTTACATAGTATTAGATAGTTACTAATTAAATACTCTTTTTACTTAATTATATAAACGTCTTATCCTAGCTTAATTCTACCTCTATAGTTATAAGCCTGGCGCTTTAAGAACACAGATAGTTTCTCCCTATGCGATCTTAAGAGCTGGTAAAGACAATTCAAACGCTCCAAAACACCTTAATAAATTTTCTTAATAAAAACAAACACTACCCCCTCCCCTAATACTGCACTCCTATAACGAGCTAATAATTAATATGTTAGAAGGAATCCCTATTACTAAAACGCAGCTCCGCGACAGCTTAAGCTGGCTATACTAGTTTGTAGAGCTCTAATTTCATGCGTCTTAGAAGGGCATTTAGGATTAAGTTAATCCTAAGGCAAATAATGCTGTGTTGTTCCTAAAATCCACTCCTAAGCAACTAGAGCTCCCAACTAGCAATGCGGAACCTAAAGAAAAAGACGACTACTCTAGGGCGCTCTAGGAGTATTAGGCTCTGTCGCGCAAGCACACGAACAACATAGCCTGTTATTAACAACTAACTAACTAGATTAATGCGACAGTTGACCGCAAGATCCTGCGTCTAGCAATAATAGAAATAGTTAAACAGGATAAAATAACAACCTAGGATCTTGTTTAATACCTACAGGCCAAGCTCGCTCCTACGGACACGAGCTCTAGAAACGTTGTTCGGGCCTAATATTAGAACTATCTAGATCTGGCTAAACGCGGAACCCTTAATCTAATAACCTAGTACCGTAAGTAGAGCAACCTATATTAAAAAGCAAAAAACTACAGGCTTAATAATGTAGAAGGCCAGCTCGCAGTAGAAGATTTTCTTAATGCCTTAGTAGTAAAAATCGCGCCCGAATAGGCTTGAACGCAGCTCTAATAGCTCTTCTATAACTCCGTTTTTAGAGGCAAATCTTTACCTCTAACAATTATCTAATTTAGCAAACTCTTTTCCCTGCTCCTTTATAATTAAGAAGTGCGTACGCTAGCTAGAAACCTAGGGATCTTTGCAATATTCGGCGGGAGCTCAGCTAGACAGCCAAATACTTAGCTGGCAAAACTAGATAAGAAACTAAGCTTAGCAAATAATAATACCGCTAAGTGCCTATGTACAGCACAGAATTTTTAAGTCTATAAGTAGGCTCCTAATAATTGCAGGAAGCTAGAAACAGCAATAACTAGAGCTCTACTAAAGATAGACGACAGGACTTGTAGGACTATTCTTGCTAGGCTTGCTAAGCCCAGATTTAGCTTGCTCAGGATGGCGCTTAGTAGGAAGGGCTGAAACCTCCCTGCCAACAACTTGCTTAAGAGATTAGAGTTTCTAGGAAGTATCGCCGCCGCCCTTATTAACCTAAAGCTCCTTATGGAAGAGGCTGTAAGCTCAGGGGTGTACTCTACTATGGACTTTAATGCTCACCTACTGTTAAGGAGCACTATCTTAGACAATAGAGCAGCCCTTTATCTCGTTAACAGTAAGGATCTTCTTGTGCCTAGATTATTTAAAAAGGCTTAAGGGATGAGATGCGTTAAAGCGGGAACACAGGCCTTTCTAATCTTAGGAACAGGCACTTGCGTAATTAAAGGAGTCTTCTATAGATCTAATAGCCCTAAAATAGAGGATCTTACGCTCTTAGAAGTAGTAGTAGTAGAAGGATTCTACGTTAATATTATCTTAGAAGCTCGCCTTTAGCAGAAGGGAGTATAGTACTTAGGATTAGATAATATAATGCGTATTAGGAGCTTAGGGTTAAGCGTTATACTTACTACTCTCCTGCGCAAACATAACCTTACCTTTATTAAATACAAGCCTCTTGCCTTTTATCTACTTTCTATAAGCGTAATCCCCTCGCATAATAAACAACGATTATAGTCTACCTATCTATAGGAGGACTTAGAGGAGCTATAGCATGTAAGAGTAGGCTACCTTAGCCTGTAAGCATTGCGTGCGCTTGTTATAAGAGCTAGAAACGTACGCATTAAGGGAACGCCACGTAACTAATATAAGCACTACGCTATAACTTACGCAAAATAAGTTATCTCTTATTAACTAAAGGAGAGATTACTGCGCCCTTATTAGTAAGTTGCATAGGATCTCTTTAATATGCCTGCTAGGATAATAAGGGAACAGTAGATCTTCCTGCTTAAGGAAGAATACAGTAGGAAGATCTATACGCGGAATCTACAATCTAAATTACTACCTAAGATTATAATAAATGTTAAAAGGTTTTAGAGCTTTATATAGGTAAGATATAAGCTTAGGATTATTAAGGTTAGATAAGACAATAATACTGCGACGCTCCCTTAGCACGGCAAATCTAACTACTAGAAGTAGGTAGAGGATTATAGCATAGAGATTAAAAGCTCGCCGCTATACACCCACGAACTAAACGGAGGAGCTAAGAGAGCAGGATAAGAGATAATTACAAAGGCTATAAAGATGCGGATTAGCGCAAACCTGCCTAAGAAGCTCTGGCTAGAGGTAGTTAACGCAGCGGTGTGGCTCTATAACATAAGCCTATCGCACGCTTATAATATAAGATTACTAAACAAAGTATTAGACAAGTAGTGTTGCTAATATTTTTAATAGTACGAGCTGGAGCATGTAAGAAGTGTTACGGCTGATCTACAGCTAGATTAGAGCGGCCTATACGCGTACGGTTGTCGCGCATACCCTCTAAACAGGGAGCGAGCAGCTAGGCGCAACAGAAGGGGATTTAAAATTACCCCTAGGGGACATATTAGATATCTAGTTAGATACAAAGCTTCTAATCTATTCTAAGTATAGATTCCCGCGCTTAATTAAGTAATTATAACTTAAAACGTAACATTTAATAAGACCCGCTTCTACGAAGGAAAGAGCAAAGAGCTATCTAAGGAAGAAGCGCTTAAGATTATCTATGTGCTTACACTAGATGAAATTAGAGACCTAGGCAAGGCCTTTAAGCTAGTGCCTGTGTGGTCGCATAAGCGAACGAGAACCGTAGATCTTCTAACGCACCCTAGGCTAGAGCTTAGGGTTGTTACTACTTAAGAAACTAATTATTAGGCTGGCTGGCTAGATAAGCAGTTAAAAGTAGAAACAACAGCTGCGCGAGTAACGAGCCTAGCTGGCACGTTGCAGAGAACTCACGCAGAGCAGAAGAACTATTACACAGCGCTCCTATTACCAGAAGCAACTCCTAAACTAGGAGCTCCTAGTAAACCTAGTCCTTCTATAAGGGAATTAGACAATTAGCTTGGCAAATCTTAGGAAGTGCACTTAACTAAAGAAGCGGATTTGCTACGATTATAGGAAATTATTTCTAATGAGCAGGATTACCCTAACTTAACCCCTGCCGCTTACCCTAAGCTTATAACTTCTAAAGCGTTAGGCAAAGCAGATAAAACTATACCTACTAGGCGCACTTAGTAAAGGAAAACTTATAGCCCTGCTACTCGCGTGAGCTAGAGGACTCGCGGGCAGGACCCTAATAACAATCTAGGGGGTAAGGGAAATAAAGGAGTACATGCGCTTATAGTTACAGATAACAAGATTATTAGGCTTATAGAAACTTATTTTTAAGGAGCATACGCTTACCTGTAGAGTAGAGAGCTTACGACACTGCATGCTGTCGTGGCTGCTGCTCTATTTATAAAACTAGCACGAAAATTAGAGGCTTAAGTACACACTAGTAAGCTTCTGAAAGCGCTAATAAAGTAGAAGGATCTTTAATCGCATCTATATGCAAAGCTCTTTATTAAAGCTGCCCTAAAGGAGATCTAAACTTATATAAAGAAAGGGACATAGCAAATAGTAGATTAAGAAAGCAGCTACCGCCTGCTCCTACTCAAATAGGTATTTACATATAAAACTAATAAGGACGGTTACTTCCTTAAATGCAAAGCTAGACTCGTGGCTTAAGGGGATCTCTAGGCTGTTAACTCGCTCTAATTAACGTACGCAGCAACGCTTGCTGCTTGCTTATTTAGGACGGCAATTGCAATCGCCGCAGAATTTAATATAGAGATCTATTAGTTTAACGTAGTCAGCGCATTCCTGAATGCGCAGCTTAACAACAACGTGGCCGTTATTTACCAGCTCCTAGATAGATTTAAGCAAATAGGTAAGGCTTTAAAGCTTAAACGAGCCTTGTATAGGCTGCGCGACTTACTACTCCTCTAGTATCGCAAATTCTTAGGAATACTTTAGAAGCTTAGGCTTACCGCATTAAAGGAGGAGCCCTGCCTGTTCTTTAATAGGAAACAACGCATCCTGGTGCTCTTCTACGTAGACAATATCCTGCTTATATATTATAAGGATAATAAGAAAGACGCTCTGGCAATCCTAGAAGGGATTAAGTTAATATACGAGCTTAACGATAGAGGAGCCGTACAGTAGTTCCTTAGGATTAGGGTGCTTAGAGACAGAGCCTCTTAGATAATTATACTAGTCTATAATACGTACATTAAGAAAGTCGCGTTAAAATTTAACCTAATTAACTTAGGGAGCTTCCTAGATACACCTCTAGGATTAACTAAGCTATTAAAGAACACTAGAGAAGCGTCTAAACAAGAAGTTAAGGCATATTAGGAATAAGTAGGATTAGTGCTGTATACTGCAATTATGCTCCGCCCTAATATTGCATACGCTGTTTCTAAGCTCTTACACTTCCTAACTAACCCGTCTAAGGCTTACGCTAATGCAGTTAACTGCCTAATTGTTTATCTCTATCGTATATAATTTAAGGGCATTTAATACAGCAGAAAGTATAATGCGGAGCTCTTAATATATAGTAACGCGTTCTTTGCGGATAATGTTAAGATAAGGCAATTATCTTATAGGTATATAATTATACTGTTTAGAGGGCTTATTATATAGAAGGCGGCACGATAATTAACTGTTACAACTTCTACAACTAAGGCTGAGTTAATTACGCTAGAGCATGTGTTAAAGGAATTAATAGTACTTAAACGACTGTTTAATAAGCTTACGCTTAACCTTAACAGCGCGTAGACAATCTGCTGTGATAATTAGCAGACGATCTAGCTCGTCGTAGGAGAGAATAAGAGGATTACTACACGGCTGAGGCACGTTAATATTTAGAACATGTGGCTCTGCTAGGAATACGCCAAAGGCTCCTTTAAAGTAATATATCTGCTAACTAATAATATGCCTGCAGACAGATTTATAAAATATCTCTCTAAGCAGAAATTTTTAAGGTTTAAGGAGCTCTTAAGACTTCACGACGCGAGATTACAGATATAAGAGCAAGAGTAATAGAGAAGCGCCTAAAGGCCGCTCTTAAGAGCCTAGAAGGTTACTTAGTGTATATTAATACAGTAGGGAGAACACCCCTCTCCCCTAGGGCAAGATCTAAACTACACTACAAGGGCGTCTACTAGCTTACTAAGGAGCCTCTTAATACGCGCACGGCGCGCCTTAAGGGACTCTACAGGAGCTACAGGTACTACAGTGTCCTAGGACTCTAAGGGAGCTGCAGGGACTATAGTATTCTAAGGCTCTACTAAGCTAACATTAGAGCTCTTAGTAATAGTAGTATTATCCTTCGCAATAATTACGCTACTATTATTACTATCTACACTGCTCTTAGCATCCTTATTGCGCTAATCCTTAGGGAGATCCTCCTTGCTAAAGGCATTGTACCCTATAAGCGCGCAAAACGTAACGCGCCACTTCCTAATCTTACTATCCTGTATTAATTAATTAGAAAAAGAGAACTTAATAACTAGAGCGTAACTTACGCCTTTTAGAAGGGTCTAAACAGCGCAGAGAAGCTGCTTAGCAGCAAGTCAGCAGCTCTTAGGACTGTACAGAAGCGTTAGCAAGGAGCTTAAGGGATATACAAAGAGGGGGATCTTACACAGGAACATAGGAATAGCTAGAAGCGCACTTATAGCAACGCAAAGTATTAGCAGTAGTCTTATAATAATATCTAAAAGATTAACTACTAAGGGCGCTTTAGACATAACTAAGGCAAGAGACAGCGCAGAGCGTAGTCTTCTTGCCCTAGCGCTTTGCGTTCCTTAAGAGAGCCGTAACAGGCAAGTTAGAAGCTCTAGAGGCAGGATCTGCCTTACGCTTCTTCTGCTTCTTTATAGGGGTTACTAGCCCGTCAGCCTTGCGCTTCCTAGCCTTCTTTTTAGAGAGCTAGGAGAGCTGCTAAGCAGGCGGCGCGGGACCTAGTTAAGCAGAAGAGCTTAGGACACTACCCTCCTTGCGCTAGCGCGCTAGATCCTCTTAGAGACGTTGCTAGTAGTAGGCCTTAAGCTTAGCTTTGCGATCCTTACTACGAACGAGCTCCTAATCCACGTTAGATAGCTTACGACGCTTAGGGGAAGGCAAAAGGGAAGAGGTCTAGGCTCTATTATTAATAGTAGTAAGATTAACCTGCTTACCTAGAGCAAAGCTATTAGCAGAGCTGCTTACTAGCATCGCAGCTAGTAAGCTCTTAGCCTTAACGCGCAGGATCTTAGATAAGAGCGCGGAGGGAGCGGGGGAAGTGTCTACTAGAAGAGTTAGAGAAGTAGACACTAAGGTAAGGGGAGCTTTAGGAGCGTGGGGGGAACAAGTTAAATAGATTATTAAAGGCACACTAGCACTAGACAATAATATTACGGCATTACTGCCCTGCTATAACATACTATCTTTAATATACGCCTTATAAGCTCCTAAGGAGCTTAACGCATCTATAGACAGCAGCGCCTTACTGCCGCTACCCTAGACACTTAAGGAGCTCCCTGCAGCAAATAAGGGCGGAACTACACGCAGAGAGCTTAAGAAACTAAAAGCCTCTAGTCCTAGACCCTTAGGTAATCCTTTAGGGGACCCCTTAGGTAATCTAGCAAGGCTAAAGACAGGAGCTTTGCTAGTAGGGCGTTTTAGCTAGTTAATTAATTAGGCGCGCATAAAGAAGAGATCCTTATTATTAACTGCAGGCGTTAGCAGCTCCCCTATAGGGATGCTGCCACTACCTATCACACGTAAGGCTAAGTCTAGAGAGCTAACAGTTATAGAGAGCTTACTACCAGACTTAACTAACCGCACCTTACCTACTAAGGGGATGCTGCTATTAGCTAAGGCACTAGTGGCTGTTGTTGTAAGCGCGGATCTATTAGATCGCGCGGAAGAAACCTAGAGGGCGATAGATAGACGAGCTGCGCGCTCAGCTGCTTTAGCATTAAGAACTGCTAACTAATTATAGAGAGCCGTAATCTTATCTTAAGCGGCCTAATCTATAGCTAGAGCAGCTAGAGCAACTAGGGAAACGACTAGGATATTATTAGCAGGAGCCTACGGCTCTGCCAGAAAGCGTAAAGATAATAAGACTAGAGCCTTAGGAGCAGGGGTAGGAGATAGGGCATCGTTAGCATTGCTAAAGGACTTAAAGGAAGCTCTCTCTTTAGCTATAATGGCCTTAGCGCTCGCGGCGGCGGACTTAACTTATAATTAGATAAACTAATCTATTTCTAGACTAGACAAGGGCTTAGGATTAGCGTTTTAGGAAGGCTTAGGAGCTGCAGAGGAAGGGACAAATAGAAGAGCTAATGCGCGCAAAGGGCTTAAGGCAGAGGCGGAGGAGCTGTTAGCAGTAGATTTCTTAGCGCGCTTGCGAGCGTAATACTTAGTTATATAGGCGGAAGCAGCTTTAGAAGCTTTCTGTTTCCGCAAGTTAGTATAGGGATCTAGATAAGGCTTAGGAGCTTAGGATACTTATATACGAGATACTATGGATGTGTTTGTGTGTATAAGGGATGAGCTTGTGCGCGGGTGCAAGGACGTAAGGTAGTAGAGGAGAGAAGGTGTGTAAGGTAAGAGAGATAATTAATTTTCCCTTTATTATTGTTTGCGCGCATGGAATAAAGATTAGATAAAGCACGTGACTAATATCGCTAAGAGATATTAGGAGCTCAGTTAACGCCTTAACGTAGGGAAATTAAGACTTTGTCTTAACTTCCCTAGGGGGTGTGTCGCGTACAGTGCTTACCTAATCTTATTATATTGCCTCTGCCGTGATTATAAGGATTAGTAGACAGACATTCTTCCGCTCTAATAGAGCAGTATATAATCTCCTTTGTCACATAGTATTAGATAGTCACTAATTAAATACTCTTTTCACTCGATTATATGAACGTCTCATCCCAGCTCGATTCTACCTCTATACTAGTCTTTAGTAGATATCTAGGCTATAATCTAGTACCTACTAGAGCTTAATTATAGATATATAAAGTACTTAGTATAGTTAACTTATAAATAAAGAGAGTATAAGTTTATATACTAACTATTCTACCTTTTATAGACTCTTAAAGAGTTCTAAATATTAAGTATTAAACTTCTTTAATAGTCTTTTTATATAGATATTAGTTACCTATAGGATTACCTTTTAACCTTTACTATAATATTAAGGAGTTATATCTAGCTTACTATTACCCCTCTTTTAGTTATACTACTATTATTAGTAGTATTAGACCTTAAGAAGATATAAGGTAATAGTTTTCTAATACTCCCTTTACTTTTTAAAGTAGGCTTAAGCTTATTTTTAGAGCTTTTCTAAGTCTCCTTTTAGATACTATATATCCTTTCTTAGGCGTAACTAGTAGTTATTTACTAATACTTTATTCTACTCTAATAGTTATATACTATATTCTAGCTAAATAGGTAATATATTAGTAAAGGAGTATTTATTAAGGTTATAGGCGTAATTTTACGTATAGTAGTAGTTTATATTAATTATCTAATTAGTTATAATAGGTAACGCTATAGTAGCCCTTAGACTCTACCCTTAAAGGTATAACTTAGATTTATATCTTAGGTAGATTATAGACTCTTAGAAGCTTAGAATAAAGATATAATTATCTAGACTTAGGTAAAAGCTTACTTAGTATATATATATATATATTCTATAGCTTAGAGTATTACTCTACTCTTTATTAAATCTTAAGTATTCTTTTTAGACTTTAAGCTTCTTAAGCTTAGCTCTTTATATTAGTAGCTTATATATATACGTAGATATAACTCTATCTTTTAGTTTTACTATTTATAAAAGAGGCTATTAAATACCTAGTAATGCGTTAGGGTTATATTAGCTATAAAACTAGAAATTATATAATTAAAGGCTATATAGATAGCTAAGGACTTATAACTCTCTAGTTCTTTAGAATTTAGTATTATTATTTCTTTAAATTAGCTTACTACTATAAGCTCTTTGTAATTCTAAAGTCTCTTCTTTATATAGTAGCTTAGCTAACTTATACTTAATTAAACTAAATTATACCCTTATTAATATCTCTTTAATAGTACTTTACTATATTAACGCTATTAGAATAGAATATATCTAAACTAGTATATAAAGTACCTAAAAAGAAAGAGTCCTTTATATACGTCTCTCTACTAATAGAGACCTCTTTTTAAACTAAGACTACCTATGCCTAGTTATTTAATAAGTATAACATCCTACTAGTAAAATATAAAAGGTAAATAAAGGATAAAGTAGCTAATATACCTATATCTAAAGAGTTTAATAAACTACTACTACCTAGAGCTAGAAAACCTTTACTAGAGCTTAGGGATAATTCTCTACTACTATAATAATAGTAAATTAATACTATCCTAATACCTATTACTATATAAGAACCTAAGATTAAAAAGATACTAACTTTTAAAAGTAAACGTATTAGAGAATACTAAAGCTTCTAAATTTAGCTTAAGATAGCCTTTTAAGTAGACTTAGGCGCTTTTATTTTAAAATATTAGGAAATTACTTATATACTTACTAAGGTTTATACTACTAAGTCTAAAATATGCCTAAAGCTTATACTTTAAGATCTTTATTTATTATTAAATAGCTATAAGGAGCTTACCTTATATAAATTATATTATAAGTAG
>MU005797.1:80063-97317 GCA_010093715.1 Pleomassaria siparia CBS 279.74
TTATAAGTTAATACCCTTACTATAAGTTATTATAAATAGATTAAATACTATTTATATATCTTAAGTATACTAGATATAGTTATAAAATACTATAGTATTATTAAACTTAATATAGTTTATATTATAAGTCTTATTAGTAATATATAAAAGTAATTAGATAAGGCTTATAATCTCTCTTAATTATATAATACTATTAATTAGCTTAATAGACTATTACCTAAAAGAGGTAAGACTATTTATATTACTTAATAAGTTATATCTAGATTATACTTATTTACGTATAGAGTTATATTAAGATTTTTAGTCTATTATTTAACTTCTATAGCTATAGTTAATATACTATTATAAGAATTCCCCTAGTATAGTAAAAATACTATTAGAGTAATTAAATCTCTATATACGTTAATTTTTATATAGTATATAGATACTTTTAAACTTAGGATATATCCTTATTTTCATTATAATATAAGTATAACAGTTAATGCTAGGCCTATTTAGGCTTAGTATTAGCCTAATTTAGTATTAATCTAACTATAATAGGCCTAGACTAGGACAAAGGCTAAAGTAGAGGCTAAGGTATAAAGGCACTTAAGGAGTATAGTCCCCCTCCTAGTATAGATTACTAGCGCTAATACTTAGAGAGTAATACTTTATCCTTACTAAGAAGGTAATTAACCCTTACTAAAAAGGTAATAAAAACAGGGGTGCGCGGAGATTTAATTGCTACAACAGTAATATTATAATACTAGGGGAATTCTTATTAGGGTGTGTTAACTATAATATAAAAGTATAGATAATATAGGCAAGGAAGGTTATTATTATAATGTGCATGGTAATTACTATATAATTTAATCTAGGGCATTATTATGTTAGCAGTGTCCTGCAGCATTTAGGCGGAGTTAATATAAAAAGACGAACACATGTTATTGCAAAGGTAATTAATAAGCAGTATTTACGTTACAGGAAGACAGATTAGAGAAGCAAAATATTATTTTCTAAAGTTATTTAAAAAAGAAGGCTTAAAAGCCAAAGGTCGTTTTAAATAACCCTACATAGGGGGAAAGCACCTAGCAGGTTAACCTATATAAAAGGAACTCTACAGTAGATTATAGAGCTCTATGCTAGGTAGAATAAACGCTAAGTCTAGATAAAGGAAATTAATATTATAATGTAATAAAGTGTAAAGGGGAAAGGCTGCGTACGCGCGTGCCTTAGGTATTATAAAATATAAAATATAAGGGGGGATTAAGGAAGGCTTCCTACAGCCCCCCTAAGGTGCTATATTATAGATTAAGGAAAGGGTGTTAGTAACGTTTTAGGCGTTACTAGTAGTCTTAGAATTATTACTAGCAGTGTAACTGTTGTCTTTATCTTCTATAGTAACGTTAATATGTTGTTAGGCAACTACAACGCTTAATAAGTCAGCGTCTTCTATAGTAACGTTAGCTGCAGGTTAAGGAGGGTTATTATAACTAGAAACCTCTTTGCGTGTTTTATATAGAGTAATAGGTTTGCTAGAGGTTATATAATAGGTAAATAACGTCTATATTAAGTTTATAGTTACTTTGTCTATAGTTATATTAGATTTAGTGCGCGCCTATTTAGGCAACCTGCGAGGTGCGTTAGTTAGGACTTCTACTTTAGGTAGTTAATATAGCGCAAGATAGTTATCCTTATTAAAGTTCTTATAGTAACGCGTAGACTAACTCTTCTAGGCAGGTGTTATTACAGAATATTCTGCTAATATAGGGTATAGGTACCTAGTTAGTAACAGTATAATAGGGTCTATAGCTGCGTTAGCGTCCTCTATTATAGTAGGTAAGGGCAGTATAGTACAGGGTTCTAGAAAATTAACCTCCTCCCTAATTATTTTTTTAATATTATCTAGCGTTGCCTTGCGCTTGCGTTTGTAATTAGAGGGTAAAGATAGGTTAGCAGTATGCTTAGCCTTAGTAGGAGGTGCCTAGTTATATCCCTAGACTGTAGCATAAGTGTTAGTATCTTTATTTACGCAACCCTTCTTACGTAACAACTTATTCTTCTTCTTAGCTAGTATCTCTACTGCGTTAGGGTTAGTAGCTATAAGGCGCGCTAACGTCTTTTATTTAATCTTCTTTTTTATGTTAAGTGCAGTAGTACTACTATGCTAATTAATAACTGTAGTGCGTAGTAACAAGACTATCTTCTTTAACATCTTGTCTCCTAGAATAAAATAGGGCAACTAATTAGGGCTGTAGTTACTGTTAGCTTGCAACGTCTTAATAATTTTATAACTATTAACAGTAGTAACGTAATATATAGTCTCTTTCTTATCCTCTCTAATAAGTATAAAGTAGCTAGATAACTATTTATCTATAAAGCGTTACTCTAATATAAGCACCTTAGGGTAAGGTTTAGTACTAACTAGACTAGCATCGCGTTGCATAAGGGCGGATATAAGGGCAAGAGAGGCCTAGAGGTTAGACCTATAGAGTAATTAGTAGATAATTATAAATAGAGGTAGTATATATAGGGGTGCTATAGAAGCCTTCCTTATATAAACAGCGCATAAGTATAGTATCTGTAAGAGGGGGAGTAGAAAGCCTTCTATAACACCCCTATAGGGGGAATAACTTACTATAACATCTAGATATTACTAGTCTCTTTAACTATAAAATAGAAGAATATATATAGTAATACTTAGCCTGTGTAATAGGTTTGTCTACAGACTTAGGCCTCCTTAGATTTACTCTCTAATGCGTTAATAAGACACAATATCCTAGTATCTAACTGTAAGTTAAGACTAGTACTAGCAACGCTAGCAGTAAGAAGGGTAATGCGCGCAGGTGTTTCTAGGTTGTTTAGAGTGTTCTAGATAGAGACACGCTGCTCTAAGGTTGTCGTGCTGTACATAGCAAGGAATTAAATATTAAGCAAGTCTAGTAGCTTAGCTACTAACATCTAGATGCTTAGATATTAAAACTAAAATAGAACCTTCTTATTACGCAGAAAGGCGTAGTCTGCAATTGCAGCAAGAATAGCTAACATTTTTAGTAAGTATTAGAGGAAGGTAATTATAATATCTTAGTTGCTTATTTTATTAAAGTCTTTGCTAGGGGCAAGATTAACACCCTCTTTCTAGAATTTATTAAATAAGAACTAACATCGCGCACCTGTGTTTGTAGGCAGAGGCAGACAGCAAGATATTAGCAAATAGTTAAAAAAGATAGACTCTTAGTTAATGTTATTACTATTATCTTCTAGGACGCCTGTCTTAGTAATAGTCCTGTGTAAGTAACTAATAGGAGGAAAGAATAATAATATCTTATATGCGCGTATAGCACGCCTATTAGGTATAGCTACCTTATCTCCTCTATTAAGCAACTCCTACAGCAGCATAGTCTAATTAGACTAATCTAAGGAGTATTGCTTATATATAGCAAGTGCGGTTAGTGTAAATAACTTCTTAATAGTATAATATTAGAGAGGCAGAAGAAAGCGCGCGATGTTAAACTCTAACCTAATAGGAATAGTGCTGTTATAATCTTAGCAGATTATCTACAACTTTAGACACTTCTAGGCTATTACTCTAGTCTCGTATAAATTTCCTTTAGCTACTCCTAAAATAAACTTCTTAAAGTTAATAGGGGCTTTCCTATACTAGGCGGCTGCGTAGTAGTTAGGAAGAGTATATAGGTTTGTAACTCTAGCTACGTATTTATATTTAGGGTAGTCTTTACAGGCGCTCTCCTAGAACTTATTAGTAGTAAGAAGTTTAAGTAGCAGAAGGAAGTCTTTTAGGCCTTAGGAAGCAGGCTAACTAGAGAAGAGAACAAGTTTTAGACTATCTATCTATTTAAGCATAGCCTAGTATAATAATTTATTACAGAGACTCTCTTATAACTTGTTAACATAGACAGCCTGCTATAGACTAACTTAGCTAGCTAGCTATCCCTTTTCTAGTATTAGCTAAGGTTGTCTGCAGGGCAGTTATTTAAACTTAATCTTATTCTTTTTTACCTATGCTGCGTATAATTGCGGGCTGTAATCTTTCTTAAATTTATTATAGCTTAAAATAACAACAGTTTGTAATATAGCTTTATTAGTAGGGTTAAGCAAATTAGTAGTAAAGTTAATCTTTTTAACTTAGTAAAAACTAGCTAACAGCATACGGGTGTTAGTAATTATAACAACTTACTAGAAGGGGAGGAAGGACCTTACCTCTAGTATAGTCTAGGTTGTCAGTCTAGTAAGGGTAATAATAAGGTACAGTTAGTGCAGGCTAGGGAGGGGTATAGGAGTAGACCCTTCTTCTTATTATGCCTTATAGTAGAGGCGATTATTATTAGATATCTGCGTAATAGGTTAGCATTATTCTATAGAGGCTAATTATAAGGGTAAGCGCTTTAGTTATATAGAGGATTAGGAAAGGCGTTCTATGTTAGTATATATAGGGGGGTAATAGAAAGCTTCCTAATAGTATTGCTAATAGGGGTATAGGGGAAGGCTTCCCTTTAACCCCTATAGGGAGAAAGGATAAAAAGAGACTATACTTACTTAAAGCATGCCCGCGGCTATTATTAAGGTTTTCCTAAGGCTAATTATATTAGCGTTTTGTCTGCTGCAGAAATCTAGGTTAGCATACATATCTTACATCTATTTAATTATAATAACCTGCTACTACTTTAATTAAATAACTAGGCTCTAGCCTAGTATTACTTTGCAGGCGCAATTTAATATGCCTAATTTAAGGCAAGCCTCTTTTAGGTACTGTAGTTAGAAGACGTTGCTAGTTAATGTTTTATTCTACGCTTGTTTAGCCTCCTTCTTAAGCGTAGTGCAGGCGGGCAGCTTAGAAAGAAGTTTTAGTTTAATAGAAGAGGCATTATTAGGCTCTTTTACTAAGTTAGACGTTGCAGCTATGTCTTTGTTAACAGTAAGCTACTCTAGTTAACGTGCTTTACCTTCTTTTAGGGTTTTAGTGCCTATTTCTAGGTCTCCTTTAATTAGTGCTAATAAACTATATTAGGCTCTATCTTAGTAACTACTAAATGCCTTTATAGCCTTACGCTTCTCTTTATAAATGTTAACGTGTTTAAAGTTGTTAAACTAGAGGTTAGTTACTATTACTAGGACGTAGATAATTCTATTATATATACACTTAGTATTAGTTTTAGTAAGAAGTTTATCCTAGAGCTATAATAATGTTTGCTCCTGCTGCTTACGTCGTTAGGCGTTGTTTTTAGCTATTAGCCCCTCCTTCTCCTCTTTAATTATAGCGGCGAGATAGTTGTTAATTAAATTATTAACATTAACATTCTAGATGTCTGCTATTAGGTCTTCTTTACAGACTACTTCGCCGTTAATAGAATAGGCTGCTAGTTAGCTTATTAGGTTGTCTTCCTTAGGGTCTGTAGGGCGAGGCTTAGTAGTGCTAGACTTCTTCTTAGACTTTTTAGGAGGGGCAGTGCTGTTATTACTGTAGTTAGTGTTAGCAGAGGAGGGTAATAACGCGTTAGAATTATTTAGGGGGGTAGAGGAAGCTTTCCCCTTGCTGCGTTTTGCTTTGCGCGGGGAAGGCTTTTCCTTACCCCCCTTAGAGAGAGTAGCAGGAAGATAATAGGTAGCACGCTTTATTTACGCATAAAGCGTTACCTTCTTCTGCTTTTATTACTTATTAGCAAGACTATTTAGAATCTTTTAGCGTTTTATAGGTTTCCTAGTAATAATAACTATTTTTATAAGAACCTAGCAAATTAACTAATTAACGTTAGGGCTGTTATTACTCTTAGCTAACATCCTGTTTACGCGGTTAATAAGGATAGTCTTTATCTTCTAAGTTAACTATACCTATTATTCTGCTAGTTCTAGTTTGCGTACGTCTTTAAGGGGCATGTTAATAAACCTAATAGTGTTAGCCTTAATAATCTGCATAGCAGTGTATATAGAGGGCTCTTATACAGCTATGCAACTAGGGGTTTGCATAGCGTTCTAACAGTCTAATACGCGTTAAATAACTAGGTCCTTAATAAGAAACTAGTTTAGTGCTTTAGGGCTAATGTTAAGAAGGTTCTTAGCAGTTCGCGAAATACTATTAGTAAAGGTAGTAAATAAGATGCTATTAATAAGAGACTTGCTATAATCTGTAGTATGCTTACTAGATATAGTAGGGAGGGTAGTAGTATAAACGTCTATAGCAGCAGCATGCTTATTATCCTTTAGTAGTTAGTAGTTTTCTTCTTTATTATTATTAATATTCTATTAACTAGCGTTATAGTCTAATTTAGAGTTAGACCTGTTATACTTAGTATTAGAGTTATTATAGTTAGAGGCGTTATTATTAGGGGGTTTAGAGGAAGGCTTCTCTAGAACCCCTATAGCGGCAAGTTTAGGCGCAGGCTAAACAGGATCGCGTATATTAGTATTAGTAGTAGGCAGAGGTAATAACGCAGGCGCATTACTTAAATTACTAGAATTAGCAACCTTATTATATATAGCTAAGGTTAGTTATTCTATAAGTAGGTTATAGAGTATATTAGTTAAACTGTTAGTAGCAGAGGCGCCGCCTTCCTAGGTTTCTGTGTTAGTAGGGTCTATAGCCTTATAGGCCGTCTGTTAGGTATATCTAAAGGGGGGTCCTAAGGAAGCTATCCTATGTTTTAGCGTAGTTCTAAGAGATATCTAGCAGGGCGCAAAACAGCGTAATTACGCGTTATGCGCTTATAATATTACTGCTAAACGCGCGCTTTAACTTTACGCCTAGTAATTAAGGATTAATAAGATAACTTACAGTGCTTTTATACGCCTAATAGTTAATTTACAATTATAAGATATCCTTTGCAACGTTGTATAAAGATTATAGAGGCGTAAGGTAGTAGTAGTAGTAGTTTAAGTAGTAGAGAGGTAGAAGTAAGAAAGTAAGGAAATATATAGCGTAGATATATCGCTAAAGCGCTAGTAATTTCGCGCTAGTTATTTTAAGCAATAACTTAGCGCAGCTAGCGTGTAACAATATTAGGCTAGCGTGTAATAATGTTAGGTACCTAGGAAAGCTTCCTACAGACCCCTATACTAATACCTTACGCAGGCGCTTATTATAGTCCCTATTAAAACGCCTATATAGGCAATATGCATTACTAAGTTATCCTCTGCAACGTTATACAAGCGCCCTCTCTAGTCCTATATTAAATAGTACTAAAGACTGCGTATGCGTATAGTTATTCTTTTTAGAAGTATGTTTTATCTAAGTCTTATTATTATGCGCTGTTAAAAAAACATACGTAAGGAGGCATTTAATAATAGGTGTACGTAGGATAATTTTTAAAGATAATAATAATTAGCAGTTGTGTTAGTTAACAAGGTAGACGCTAGGCTAGGTGCTATAACTAATGTATTATCTTAGGGGGTATATAGGAAGGCTTCCTAGAGACCTCTATACACGCCTTATATAGGTAATTTACGTTCTTATAATAAATATTTTACTTTAAGACACGTTTATTCTTACACACGTTTATAAGTCTCTTATAGTCTGCCTTATATAACTATGTAAATGCATTTAAAACATAATATACTTTATATAGCATATTAACTATCTATAGCAGCGTAATAAATGCTATATACTCCTATAATACCTTCTTTATAATATATTAATTATCTGCATCCTATACTTTAAACCCTATTCTTTTCTTAGTTTTTTTGCCATAGTTAACATAAGTTTCTCGCGTGCTAGCTATTAATTGCATCTATCTCCTTAACCTTCTACTAGGTTTGCATAGTTTGTATATATATGTGTACATCTAGCTCCCCTAAATAAAAGGTTAACCTCCTAAACTTTAACTAATCCTGTTTAGGGTTAACGTATATGTGTACATCTAGCTCCTCTAAACGTAAGGTTAACTTTATAAACTTTAACTAATCTTATTTAGGCTAGATGTATCCTTACTTTATAGCGTCTATAAGTAGATTATCTGTGTTATATTAAGAATTAAGCCTATTACATTGCATTCTATTCTGCGCATACAAGAACTTCTAGAGTAATTTACTACCCCTACTAATAAGTAATCTCTTATAGTAGAAAGGCATGCTCTCTTTTTAGAAAATCCCTGCGGTTGTAAGCCTAGCTTAAATACTACTATGCTCTAACTCTAGATTAGTTATAGTGTCTACCTTTATATATTAGAACGTTAACAGGTAGGCTCTTAATTAACTAAAATATTAATGTTGTTAAGGCAGTAAGAGTCTGTCTAATGTGTTCTTATAAAGTATTTAAAGGTGTAGGAGGGAAAGGTGTTAGCAGATAGAAGTTATTTATTATATATATTGCTATATTAGAAAGAGGATAGTATATATATAATAATAATGTAAATTATTACGTTATTATGCTTATAGAGGGGTCGTAGTAAACTATATATATTACCTTATCCTAATAATCCTACTAATTAGCAGCCGTACTCTATAGTAATGCGTCCTATTTATAGAGGGAAGTTAGGGAATGTAATAATAGTAACACCGTGATAAGGGTTTCTACATGCAACAAAGTTTTTCCTCTAATAGGCGCTCTTTATATATTACACTTGCAAATTACGTATAAGAATATTATAACAGGAACGCTTCCTGTATAATATATAGCACTATTATATACAAAATATTAATATAAATTACGTTATAATAGTGTAATCTATTACTGTAACAGGTTCTAACCTGTATTTAGAGATTAATTATGTTGCTTAGTTGTAAAATGTCAGAGAAATAGTTGCATGTTAACATTGTTAATTAAGAACTGTAAAAAATCACGAAACGTTTAACCTAATAATTATACATTAAATATTACTATTAATAACCTTATAATATCCTAATCTATTACTCTGATAAATTACAACCTATATTTAGTAATTAGTTATGTTGCTTAGTTGTAAAATATTAGAGAAATAGTTGCATGTTAACATTATTAATTAAGAACTGTAAAAAATCATAAAACGTTTAACCTAACAATTGCACATTAAGTATTACTATTAATAACCTTATAATATCCTAATCTATTACTCTAATAAATTACAACCTATATTTAGTAATTAGTTATGTTGCTTAGTTGTAAAATGTTAGAGAAATAGTTGCATGTTAACATTCTTAATTAATAACTATAAAAAATTACAAAACGTTTAACCTAACAATTGCACATTTAATATTAGTATTAATAACATTATAATATTATAATCTATTACTCTAATAAATTACAACCTGTATTTAGTAATTAATTATATTGCTTATTTAGAAAGTGTTAGAGAGATAGTTGCATGTAAACATTATTAATTAAGAACTATAAAAATTTACAATGTATTATACATAATAACTACACCTTAACTATACGTGTAAATTACCTTACTATATTAGAATCTATTACCTATGCGTAGAACCCGCTGCTTAACCTTCTTTGTATCTTTTTCTGCTTACTAGTATCTCTTAACAGCAACACGTGTAGTAGCGTCTTATAGTCCCTTACTCTTTCTCTTCTTACTCTTCTTATGTTTCTTATCTATAGGTTCTTCTATGCCGTCCCTTTAGTAGATAAGAAAGGGCACCTCTAACTCTTCTTTAATTAACAGTTGCTAATTAATGTTAACAGTCCCTCTATGTTATTTGCTAATAGTAGTTTAGAAGGAGGAGACAGTTTGCTTTAGCCTTTTATCGCTAGGTATTAAATTAGGAAGCTAGTTAGGAGGCTGTTTAAGTTCTGTAAGCAGTCCTTTTACTATTTTGTAACCTGCTATAGTAGCTAAATAGTATACAACGTCTTCTTTATCCTTGCGTTTAACTATAAAGTAGCTAGAGAGCTACCTATCCTTAAAGGTTTTAACTAGACTAAGAACTTTAGGGTAAGCGTCTTTCTAAATAACGCTAGCCTGTTAGTATATAAGGGCAGAGATTGTTGCTAATAACGCGTTAAGATTAGATTAGGAGAATAGTTAGTATACTACGTACATTAGGGTTTATAATAGGGGGTCTATAGGAAGCTTTCCTAGAGTTTAAGGACGTGTAGTAAAATGCAACGTATAGGGGGTATCTAAGAAGGCTTCTTATAGACCCCCTTACAGACGCGCTTTAACTAGAATCGTCTAAAACAATATTAATTTACTACTCCTTCTAAGTCCTATAAAAAAAACAGGAACATCTACTAGTAGGCTAACACTATTCCCCTCTACTACTACTCTACAACTAGTATACCCTACTTAACCTTACCCTTAATTATCCTTCTTATTACTCTCTATTTATATAAACCCTTACTAAGTTAATATTTCTCCTAATCTTGTATAATAAGGTATAGCACTTGCCTAATAATATAGCACTTCTTACCTAGACCTAGACTATAATTAGTAACACGCCTATAACTTAGTAACTATACGTACTAAATAATAGTCTTAGCTATGTTTTAAACCTTGTCCTTTAATTACTAAGGCGTCTAGTTACCTAATAAACTAAGTCCTTTATCCCCCTAATTATAAGCAAGCATAGTAGAGTATTAAAGGTAAAACTGTAGCATGTAGAGACATATAGCATCCTTTTAGGGCTTAGTCTAAAGCTATTATCTCCTCTAAGTTCTACGTTCTTATTACTCTTCCCCTTATCTCTTCCTGCTAAATTGCCTGTTCTTAGATGCCTCCCTGCGCGCTTAAAAGTCTACACCTAGTTCTAGTAAAGACTCTAACTATTCCTAGCTACTTGCAGCTAATCCTGCGCTGTTACTATTAGATTCTAACTTAGTAATCTTTTTAGTAGAGACAGTAACATGTTGCTAGGTAGCGGTAGCAGACGTTTGCAGAACTACGTTTAAGGCTAATTTAGGTACATACCTGTCCTCTTACTTAATAGTTATTACTATAACATCTATCTTACTGCTTAGTAATTTAGTTTTAGGTATTATGCTTTAACGCAAGCTACTCTTCTCCTTACTCTTAGCTAGTTATCTAGCTGTGCGCTTGCTCTTAGATAACGTACTAGTGTTAAATCTGTTACTAAAGGATACCTGTTATGCTGTCTCCTACCTTGTAAATAATATACCTAGTCCTGCTTACTATTAGCCGCCTATAGGAGTTAAAGCTATAAATAATTCTAGTTCCAGCGTATTAAAAAGAATTTCGCCGCTTATACTTACGTCTGCGAATACTATTAGCTACTGTTTCTAAAACACTAGTTAGGTATTAAATATTATAGCGTATAGAGATAAATATACCTTAGCGCTTAGTATATCTAGTCCTAGGTTTATATTAATATTTAGCCCCCTATTAAAAAGAGAAGCGTTATGTATCTTAGCACTCTGTAATAAATCTAACTATTTAATATCCTAAAGTATCTAGAAGGTAGGTAACAATAGAGCACTTATAGTAACGTTAGGGAGCAACACTAACTCCCTATAAGTAGTAGTAGTATTAGTTTAGGTTTAGGTTATAGTAGTAGCTAGGGGTACGCTGCTAGGCTTTTATAATAGCAAACCCTAGTACAGCTTAGTGCCTTATTAGTAGTTTCTTACTATACTACTTTCTGCTAATTACACGAGCTGTGTTAAGAATAAGGTTAGGAGGCCCCTAAGGGGGTGTTAGGTTAGGCTTCCTTAAGACCTCTATATATTAACCTACTATTATCTTAGTCCTATTATCTTTGCTTAAGATAATCCTTACTCTCTAGCCCCTAGGAGTTATTACTTGCGTCTTTGCTTTCCTACTCTTTACTTTTGCTTATTTTATACCTCCGCCTTCTTTTGCTTAGTTTTAGTAGCTAGTCGCTCTTGTTACTTTCTTCGCCGTTTTAGCTAACGTCCTCGCCTGCCTATTCCTTAAAGCTTACTAAGAATTTCTCTAACTCTTCTATCCTTATTAGTAGCTATTTCCCTATTATTGTGCCTTCCTTTATTAGGTTGCAATAATCTGTAATTAGCCCCGCGTTAGATTTAGTAAAAACGCCCTACTTTCTTAATATTACTCTTGCCTATATAGGTCCTATGCTAAGGTTATTACCTCTAGTGCGTTACAGCTCTATAAGAAGGCGTTTATCTTACGTTAGAATGCGCAGGAACATCTACTTAATCTAGAGGAATAGACTAAGGTTGCCCTATTTCTTCTACGTCTTTTTTAAATTTACCTTATTTGCCTAAGCTAGGGTAACAGGGCTGTCTTACCTGTAGTATAGAATTACTTAAACGTAAACCTCTACTACTTATATAAGCGTAGTATAAAATCGCGTATAATACTCTTCTATATTTATACTTAATATACTCCTGCAGAGCATATACTCTACCTCTACTATAGCCTTTGTAAATCCCTTAGTAGCAGCCTAGTTTATGCTATTTCTAGGTAAGAATAACAGGGCAACCTAGCCTTCCTAGGAACCTTTGTCCTAAGACGGAAAGGTAGACTTCTCCCCTGCCTTAGCGTAAGCGTCTGCTAGTTCTAGAACCCCTATATTCTTAATTAGGTATTAATTAAGTTTAGCATAGCTTATAACCTCTGTACTAGTAATTACTACAGAGGAGAGTTTAGCAGCGTCTTAAAACAACTTCTTATTCCTTAGGATAGAAGTATATTTATACTATTAGGTCCTAATCTAATCCTATATAAATAGATTATACTATTAAATATAAAACTATAAAAGTGTTATAAACAGGTTTAACTACCTAGACTGTTTATAGTCTGTTCTAAGGGCAGCTGCAGCATCCTAGACCTATAACTAGATAAAGTCTAGTAGCTTTCTATCCTATATCTTACTCCTTAATAGTGCTAGCTTTTGCTTAGTATAGTTAAGCACGTTAACACATACATCTAGATAGTAATATTTACTTATATAGAAAGTAGAAACGTTTCCTAGCTAGTTATAAAGGCAGTGTAGGATCTAAATTATTCTATACTTAGATATAGAGTCCTTATACTCTAGTCTATATTGCTTTTAAAATTCTCTTAGTATTTTCTTCCCTTTCCCCCCTCTTCTAACACGTGCGTTTACCTACTGCTTATTTAGCTAAAGAGAAGGATGTTATTCTCTATCTAAACATCTAAGAGATAAGTAGAGACTTTAGGTAACAGTTATAGTTATAAGACTATTAATCTCCTATTAGGCAACTTAAGAGTCTTCCTTAATATCTAGGGTAGGTAGTGCAGCTTTAATAACATATTCTATGCATAGAATCTATTAGTTATATTTAGCTAGGCGGAAGGCATTAATATCTGCAGTAGATAGTATCTAGAATAGTTAGTATGCATTCTCTGGTATTGCAGTGCTAATAACTATAGAAGTAAACATGTCTACTATTATAGCCTAGAACAGGTTTAATAAGATCCTAAACTCTTAACAGTCTCTATATGTTACACTATTAGCGTCCCTAGAAGAAAGGCAACTATATACTCTCTGCTTAGCTGCTTCCTATTATCTAAGCAGGTTATTTAAGGTTAGCTTTAAGGAAAGCCCTTAACGCTTTTTACCTATAGAGAAGCGTGCTAACTATTATGCAGTATATGCTAGTAGCTTAAAGTTTTAGTTATTAAATATTCCTTCTTTACTATAGAATGTAGCTAGTTTCTCTTTATTAATGTTATAAGCCTTGTTATATGCATTTCTAGCAACCTGTTTAGAGTTTAAGGAAAGTGTCTCTACAGAAACAGAGCCAGCCTATATGCCTGCACACGTAAAATAGGTAGCCTTCTATTAAGGCGCTCTAGATATATCTTTAAATTATAAGGCTTATTATTTTTAATAAAAAGACTTGCGCTATATTATTATCCCTTGCTAATTTAAGCCTGTCTCTTATGCTACGTCTAACTAGAATTCTGCCTTATTAATGTATTTAGCATTCTATTAATATTTATACTCTTCTAGAAACCTTATTTATGCTTATATTATATCTAGCCCTTTATAGGTGCTGTAAAGTTTACTATTATAATATAATATTACTAGACGAGGTTTACTAAATGCGTTAGAGGGAAGATATGTGTTAGAGATTAAGGCAGCTGCGTTTATAATGTTTTCCTATAGTACTAAAAGTAAGTATAGGGGCATAATTAGGTAGTAGTTAATAAAAGTAAATTTAACTTATGTTTCTGCCTTAATACAGGACTTGCTGCGTACTTAGTTGTAGGATACTAGGTAATATTAGCAGCAGAGAGGGTCTAACTCCTATAGAATATTAAGTGCAGGGATAAGCATATAATTAGTTTATATTCCTAGATAATATAAGTTAAGGTGCTGTGTTAGTAACTAGATAATATACCCTTTCTTACTAGTATACTTAAAAGGCATGTGTTTAAAAAAGATATAATATTAATATAGCCTATCTGCGTAAAAGTAAATGCATTTTACCTTAGTTATCTTTAGGGTTCTAAATGTAACGCGTTAGTTCTGCTGCTTGCTAAGATTATAGAGCAGTGTAAATAATAATTTAATATCTCTTTAGAAGACAGCCAGGCTAGTTAGGCTAAAGATAATACTATCTACATCTACTAATTAAAGGAAATAATAATTAGGTGTAGCCTTTAGAAATTCCTGTTTAGCTTTCTATAGGTTAAGTGTAGGAGGATTTTTACTATTATCTAGGTTAAGTCTAACGCCTAACAGGATCTAGCTCTAATCTTAAAAACCTTTTGCGTCTGCAAATGTTAACAAACAGCGTAGGAGGCTTAGAGGTTAGTTAGGGTAATTAGACTGTTCTGTTATTTGTCTAATACTGTCGCGCAGAAGTGTAGCTATTTTGCCTAACCCTATGCTACCTTATATTAGTAGACTGTTACAGGTGCACTTATTTTTTAAACACTTTTAGATAGCTTACAAGGCGTTATGCACTTTATCTTATCTAATAGGGTTTTATATATAATCTTTTATTATAATTAGTAAGTGTTAGGGTTATAGGGTTTATATAGTTATAGGGGTGTTAAAGAAGCCTTCTACTCCTACACGTCTAGGTGCCTTTGCCGCAGCTACCTAACTATTATACGTACTAGTCTCTAAGTCTCTTATAGATATAGCCGTCTCTACGCTGTTTACGCTACTAAACACTATTATCTAATTATTCTTATTATCTAGTCTGTTGTTAATGTTTTTTGTTATATAGCCGTCTGTTTCCTTAGTTTCTCTAAAGTTAATAAATATATTAAACTTATTATTAGCGCTGTTAGCAGATCCTAGATATAATTCCTATTAGTCCTCTTATGCATGTGCTACTAAGTAATAGACGTAATCCTAGGGGGGGTTAAAGAAGCCTTCCTATTTACCCCTATACTAGCCCTAAAATATAGGCGTGCTCTACTTACTAGTGCTTTGCGTACCCTAATTGCCGTAATTAACCTGTCTAATATTATTGCCCTTAAAACTATATTTAGGACTTATTAGGCGTAATATTTCTCTAGGGCTAGTATAGGATAAAAGCGTATTAGTTTTAGAATTGCTTTTAGGAACCTTATTAGCTATTATAGCTTACAGATTAATATTAGCTAACATAATGTGCCCTATACCCTGTAGTAGAGAATGCCTAGTTACGTCCCCGCTATTATCTATTCCCTCCTGTTAGCTAAGACTTAAGCTTAAATAATTAAACTAGTTGTTAATAAATGCAAAGTCTTCTAGGTTATATACACCCTTATTAGAATCTTTACACCCTGCTATAACTGTATTATTATTCCTATCTGCGTCCTTATCTATATTAGATTTTGTTTTACGTTTATTATTACCTTTATATTATGCAAGACCTTATGCTGTGCTGTCTACTACTAAGATATAGCTTTCTTCTTTATTAGTTTCTAAAGGACTTAGACTTACTAATAATAATACCTAGGCTATTAATCGCTCTAATTCTAGCTGTTTATCTAGCATAATTAGTTAGTGTCTTTTACTTTAGTAGCTGTCTAGGTTATCTAATTAGAGGTCTTAATATTTCTAGTTTTTATTCTCTGCTAGTTGCTAAACAGTAAGTTCTGTATGTAGGGGATTACTGTTTAACAGGGCACTGTAGGTATTTTGCCTTAGACTCTGTTATTATGTTTAATTATTAAAGGATAGGACGTTAGGGTCCTAAGTATCCTTAGTCTACTAAGGGTACGTTACACCTAGGTTATTAAGCTATACTGTTAGTTATATAATAGATGCTGTACTGTTTTAGGATAATAATATGTGCTCTAGTAGCGCGCATAGACCTGCGCTGCTACTGCTAGTAGTCTTAGTATTTTAGCTTACACTTAGTTAGTAAGGTTCTAGTTAGTTCCCTAGTGCAGTTGCTATATATAAGTTTACTTTTACTTCTTTCTTCTTCTTTACCCTAGCTCTTCTTATATATGCTGCGTTTTATTCTTATTTTATAATTACCTTTGCCTCTGCTGTTAGATATATTACTTTTTGCCTTATATTTGCGTGTTTGTTCTTTTGTGTTATAAAGGCGCTAGTTAGTTATTATTAACACATAGTAGTAGGAGTTTCTAGTATATCTTATGTTATTTAGTATAGTTAGCTGTTATAGGCTTAAACGTTTAGATTATAAAAAAAAAACTTAGCGTAGGCTAGTCTTAATATAGGTTATCTTATATCTGTTTAGTCTAGTATAGGCTGTTTTTGTTTTTATATTTACTTACTTGTGTTATGTCTAATATTAAGGATATTATTTAAACATTATATTATGCTTTATAGGGGTGCTAGAGAAGGCTTCCTCTACCCCCCCCTTCTAGACACCCTCCTTTTTAACGCTCTTACAGTGTCCTCTATTACGTAAATGCCTTACTTCTATATACGTAACAGAGCAACTATTCCTCTCTACGTAACATAATATAGTTCTATTTTTATAGGAGGGGAATATAAGTACTAATCTAACCTAATTTTACTAATTCTTAATGTCTTAGCGTTATAAGGAATAAAGTATGTAAATCTATCTAGCTAGGAGTAGAAATTTTTCTAGGTGTAAGTAGGAATTTATCTAGCTATAAGTAGGAATTTATCTAACTATAAGTAGGAAATAATTTTAAAATGCGCTTGTTAGACTATGTAGTAGGGAATAGGGAGGTAAAATCCGTCTAGCTACGAGTAGGAATCTATCTAGCTCTAAGTAGGAATCTATCTAGCCGTAAGTAGGAATCTATCTAGCTGTAAGTAGGAATCTATCTAGCTGTAAGTAGGAATCTATCTAGCTGTAAGTAGGAATCTATCTAGCTGCAAGTAGGAATCTATTTTAGTGTAAGTAGGAATCTATTTTAGTATAAGTAGGAATCTATTTAGCTGCAAGTAGGAATTTATTTAGCTGCAAGTAGGAATCTAT
>MU005798.1:0-15219 GCA_010093715.1 Pleomassaria siparia CBS 279.74
TTCTCTCCCGTTAAGGGACTTCTAGACCTATTAGGGCTAAGAGACTAGGTTCCCTTAAGGACAGCATAGCAGTTTTAGCTTTAATATTTAACATGCTGCAACTAGAATATAAATATTATATTATTTATGTTTTCTCCCTTTAAGGAATATCTAAGAGGAAGGCATGTAGGTTTTTACTTTAACACTTAACAGGCTAACTTATAGGAGTTTTAGCTTTACTATTTAAGAACATAAACATTATATTTATATATTTGTGTTTTCTCCTTTAAGGAATGTCTAACAGGAAGGCATGTAGGTTTTTACTTTAATATTTAATAAGCTAACCTATAGGAGTTTTATCTGTACTGTTTAACAGGCTGCAGTAGTAACATAAATAACAGTTGTTTATGTTCTATTCTATTAAGGGATGCCTAGAAGGAAAGCATGTAGGCTTTAGATTTAATAATCTAAAAGGTAAGGCGTATAGAGCGCAGACGTGTTTTAGGCGTTCTATATCTGTACAGAGAAAGTGCGCCTTTAAGGGTAGAACATGTATAAGGTATAGGAGCAATAAGGAGGAGACACGCAAGGGGTAGGTAGAAGTAACCCTATACGCCGTTCTTAGACCCTACGCACTGCTATTAAGGTCTACTTATGCATAGTGCGTCTGCTTAGGTTTATCTATAGGCGCGCGTAATTAGGCATGTAATCTTAGCAAGTAGGGTAGTGTGTAATTGCGTAGTGTATAAGAGTGCTCTCCCTGCCCTTCTACGCTTATACACACATTCTTCTACGTTAGCTTTAACTACTATATCCGTCTTCTTTAGCACGCCCTTAGTATACGTTACTAATCCGTCTAAGGTCCCTTACTAGGAAAACATAACTAAGATCTAGCTAAGCATACGTCCTACCTTACACGCTAATAGTGTTATCTGCAGTCTGCTTACTATTATTTCTCTAGGATAAGATTGCTATACCTACGCACGCTAAGCTGTGCAATCTTAACACTAGCCCTAATAGAGGAGTCCCTGTAGATAGTAACGTTAACTGCTTGCGTAAGAGGGACACCTTCTTATTTGCGCAGAGGGCTTGCAAGTCTAGGGCTAGCATAAACCTGCTCTATAGTATACTTCTTAGGTTTAATAGGGCTAGGAATAAGGTATAGGCCTCTTTAACTAAGGGTATTATAGGATTATACGCGTATAATACGCCTACCTATGCTCTAATAGTGTTAGCAGTTGTAAAGGATGTAAAGGTTGCTAGCATCCCTGCAGTAGTAATTACTACGCTGTCTAGCCTTAAGGTTATTGCTTAGTAGGACGCTGGCATCTAGGGTAAGACACTTGTTAACAGATACGCGTTCGCCTACGACGCTCTAGTTAATAAGGCTAAGGGCAACACTAGGTAGACTAGATACGTAAGAGGATAACCTAGCCGTTAATACACACTGTGTAAAACTATAGGCAGTGCCTCTATTAACGCTAATGCTTACGCGAGATAACGCGGAAGGGTAGAGGCTATTTGCCCTAAGTAACTAGAAGGAGATCCTATACTATTATAGAAATAGTTAGGACGTTATAATTGCGCAAATAGAGTAATACCTTGCAAGCTAGATTAAGGTCTGTTAGTATTATTTATTAAGCGTATTCTAGGTTTAGGAAAGGAGAGCAAACTGCAAAGTTTGCCTGTTTAGTAGTTTAGAACATAGAGTAAGAGATTTATAATAAAAGTTACACTGTCTAGCAAACGTAGGGCAATTAAATTATGCATTAATATCTATATACTACACTGCCCTAGCACCCCTCTATCTAGTCTTTTCTAAATTAGTTAAGGGGAAGCTTGCAGCCAAACAACCTTTATGTCTTAACCCCTTAATTAATAATAATAACGTCTAGGTAGATTAGCACGAAAGGGGAGTTGTTAGTATCCTTATTATCTAGGGCATAAGGGTGTAAAGCCTTTATCTTTGTTAGGAGGAAGTTTGTTACTAACACGACGTTCTTTCCGCTGCTGCTGACGTTAAAAGCTAGGGCCTACTTATAGATATCGCCCGCTCTAGTAGATTAATTAGCGCAGTTAATAGTAGGATTAGCATGCTTAGGCCAGGCATTAGCTGTTATTAGCACGGGAACGTACTTACTAGCCTGAAGATTACCGTCGTAGGTGTCGTTTAGCAGCCAGCACATAACCTCTAGGCGCGACTAATAATATTAGTAGATAAGCGTTAACTACAGCTTATCTCTGCTAGCAGTAGTTCTAATCACGACGGTGTCCTGCTCGTTCTACTAAACTATCTTTAATTGCCAGGCCTTATCTTTAATAGTAAAATTGTACTTGGCAAAGAACTTAAGGCTGTCTTAGAGTTCTATTAGGGGTAGTAGTAGGAGAGGCTAAGTAGGGGTGTTAATAGTTACAGCGTTATAGGTAAGCAGTGTAGTAATCTATAGTAGATAGTTAGCCTGTAAGATGCAAATGTTGCCTAGGGGATATACGCGACTAAAGTCAACCTATTACGCAAGACATTCCTTACTAAGTAGAACATTACTAATAGAGCGCTTAAACAGGCAGTAGTAGAGGGGTTAGAGGGCAATGTTAGCTATAGTGTATTAGTAGTAGTTAAAAGGCTGTTAGTTGCGCGCGTTAGTCCTCCTCTCTAAGAGGTTGTTTAGCTAGGTTATAATAGGGTAGAGGGAGTCTTGCCTAGGTATGTGTAATATGCTGTTGTAGTGTTAGTACTAGGTTGTTTGCTTTGCGACGCTACTCTCTTACCTATGTAATAGTTAACTGTAATATTGCGATAGTAATAATATAATACGCAAAGGTAGTAGATAATATAGCAGACAAGGTAGTAGACAATAGGGCAGACGAGGTAATAGATAAGGTAGTAGACAAGGTTGTAGGCGAGGTCGTAATTATAAGTTAGATAAAGTTTAAGTAGTAGTAGTAGAGGTAGTAGAGGTAGTAGAGATAAGGTGAGTTTAATTACAAGAACACTATTTATATCCTTAGCGCGTGTGATTTAGATCCTAACTGTCTGCTAAGATTGCGCTGCTAAGGTCCCGCCAGACTTACGCGTAACCTATAGAGGTGCCTAGTTAATTATTAGCCTTACGAGATGTCCCCCTCTGTAAGTCGCCTCTTATATTTTACGCTGTTTATTACTGCTCTAGTTTACCTATATACTTACTATAGTTTATTTAGGTGCTTTTTATATACGCGCTGTGCGCCTTTTATACTATAGCGCTTTTTATGCTTTTAGTGTTGTACTATTACTTTTACTACTGTAAGTAAGTAGCAAAGTTAAACTAAAGGAAGTTTGCGTAGATCTAGTAACCTAGGACGAAGAAGGTTAGATAGTGTAGTAATATTAAATAGACAGGATAAAGTTAGTAAATAAATGTTAGCTAGAAGGCCAAAGTTCCCTGCTTAAAGAAGACGAAATTAGCTAAGTTAAATAGAACAAAATTAACTTCTTAGGACAAAATTAACTAGGTTGCTGTAGACAGAGTTAACTACTTATGCAGGCTAGGTTAAGCGCAAGGAGATTAGCCAGTATAAATTAGCAGAATTAACTCCTCTAGGCATATTTAACTAGGTCTCATGTAATAAAATTAGCTAGGTTAAGTGCTACAAAATTAACTTCTTTAGACGAAACTAATTAAGTTAATTTAAGCGCAATTAACTGCAGTCTCTTAGGCAGAGTTAACCTAGTTACTTTAGACAGATTTAACTTCGCCAGATTTGCAGAATTAACGCTGTTATTTCAGACAAAATTAACCTAACGGTATACGACAAAATTAACTTAGCTAGGTAAATTTAATTAAGTTAATTGCGATAAAATTAACTAGGTAGCATGCAACAAAATCAACTTCTATAAGTTAGTTAGTTTAACGTAGTCCCTAGGACAAAATTAACATAGTTAGCTTAGACAAATTTAACTTTGCTAAACAGAATTAACCAAGTCGCATGCGACAAAATTGACTTTAAGAGGCACATTTAACCTGGTTATCTGCAACAAATTTAACCTCTAAAAGCAAATTTAGTCAGGTTTACAGCACAAAATCAACCCTGCTGCCTGCGTAAAATTGACCCGTTGCTAGCATAAAATTAACCCGTTGCCTGCGCAAAATTAACCCGTTGCCTGCGCAAAATCAACCCGTTGCCTGCGCAAAATTAACCCGTTACTAGCACAAAATCAACCTGTTGCCAGCATAAAATCAACCCGTTGCTAGCACAAAATTGACCTGGTGCCAGCGACAAAATTGACCCGTTGCCTGCGACAAAATTGACCCCGTTGCCTGCGACAAAATTAACCTCCAGAAACAATTTAGTAGAGGTACTAGAACAAAATTAACTGCTAAAAACAAATTCAGTACGGTTACTAGAACAAAATTAACTTCTAGAACTAAATCTAGTAGGGTTACTAGAGCAAAATTAACCCGCTGGAAACAAAATCAACCTCGTAGCTGAAACAAAATCGACATTTAAGGCCAAAATTAACCAGAAGGTAGGGATGAAATTGACTGAAAAAAACCCGTGCACGGGCCAGAAAATGGATGAAATCGACCCGATTTCATCCATCCCATATATAATAGTGCGTAGTGCTTTCCCTGTTGCTAGCAATCTTTAGTAGCAAGCTTCTTTGCCTGCCGCTTTAATATGCCTGCACAGGATGCTATTAGGAAGGAAATAAGGCACGAGGTAGCCTGCTGTATTACTAACTAGCCAGACTACTTAAGGCGCTAGGTAAGGGGCAATAACACAGTATAATAGCCGCCTAGTACCTATAGAAGGTAGGACGCTAGGGTGCAGAGATGCGAGCGTAAGGGAAAGGATATAAAATAGAGAGGGAGGCGCTGCGCAGGTAATAATATAAGGGCACACACAGAGAAATAAGGCAGTGTATATGTTAAGCGCTACTTCTTACTAACTAATCTATAGTAACGTAATGCGCAGATAAATTGTAATTAACTACCTGTAGTAAAACGCTGCTAGATACCCTGCTAGTCTAAGGTAGAGTACCCTAATAGACTCTACCTACTATGCGAGAATAGGTTGCAATAATATTAACTGCTATTAGCTACAGTAGCTACTAATCTACTACATTGCTTTCCCTAACTACGCCCCTATAAGAGCCTAAACTAGTACTGTTAGACTTATAAAACCTGCCTGCAACGCTATTTACCCCCCTTATTACGCGTAGGAGGGGGTGTATAAGGTTAGCACACGTAAGCCGTGCGCGCCTGTTAGTATAATAATATTCTAGGCAACACGTTAGATGCTAACCTCCTATCCGCCTAAAGGTACTGTGTATAATTAATTAGTGCGAAATATTGCAATAGATTTATATATTAAGGCTGTAATTAATTAGTGCAATATATCGCGATAGAGTAATATAAATTAATTAGTGCAATATATTGCGGTAGATTAATATACTAAGACTGCAATTAATTAGTGCTATATATCGCGATATATTAATATAGTAAGGCCTATAGCTAATTAAATAGTATAATATATTTTAATTAATCCTTACTTAAATAAATGCTACCTATTTATTCCTACTACTGTAAATTATAATATAACTAGTACGCAAAACTATTATTATACAGTTATAGTTCTACGATTACTTCTTATTATAGGAGTATGTACTTCCTGCTTTCTCCTTCTGCAGTCCTACTATAGAAGATAAGGGGATAATAGGCTAAGGGTAGGTAGAATAAAGGGCTACAGACAAAGGTATTAACAAAGAGTAACGTAGGAGTTAATAATAAACCCCTCCTTTATTAGTTTTAAAGCTAGATTTCGTGCTTTGTGTTAGATAGCAGTATATCTAGCAAGAACGCCCGCGCCTTAGACCTATACTAACCTATACCCTTACCTCTACCCCCCTACTGCACGATCTATAATCTATACTATAGCTCCTAGCGCTTACAGAGGTAGACCCCCTAGACTACGCCCGCTATCTAACCCTAGTAACGATAAAGGCTCTGTAACGTTAAGTAAGAGGTCCGCCGCTAATTTAAGTAATAAGGACACTCCTGCCACGCATAAGAAGGCTGCTACTGCTTTAAGCAAGAAGAAAGCTGCTGCTGTTTGCCCCTTGCCTGCCCGTTCCTAGCGTAGGGGGAGCACTAGTTTGTCTAGCCTACAGACTCTAACTAAGAGCAAAAGGCCTTAGTTCTATACAGGCATTAAGACTCTAGTTTCTTTGCTAAGACTAGGCTAAAGGCAGTTGCCTGCGGAAAGCCTTGCTAAGACTGTTGCCCCCTCTTTGCCTAGTAATAATGTATAACACGATATCCTTAGCAAGTTGCAAGACGCAAATTAGAATAGTCGCAATATCTACTTTTAACTAGGTAACCTATTTAAGGCAACTAATTTGTTTTGCACTAACTTTAATTAAGCTGTAGTAAGTCTCAGGACGCTTTCTAGTTGCTTTTGTTAATATCTAAGCAGGCTGTTGCCGCTGCTAATGCACGGACAATGCGCGCCTTGCTGGTTTAGCTCTGCCCTACCTAGGGCAGTACGGCAGACTACCTGCTAGAGATTAATTTAGATAGTAAGGGGTAATACTAATTAGCTTGTTAGTTAGATAGATAGAATAGGAATATTATAGTTTTTCTTCTATAGTTATTATGTTAATTGCATTTTATATAGGTACTGTATCTATAGACTATCTAAGACTGTTCTACCTACCTCTACACTACACCGTTATTATCTGCTATAGGACAGGCTAACAAGAGGATGTTAAGGAGTAGGTAGGTAACTAAGATAGCGTTGTTGTAGGTGCTGCTAACGTTAAATGCGGGAACCTAATTAGCAATGTTGCTAGCGCTAGTTAAATAATCTATGTAGTAGGGGTTTACTATTATAAGTACAGGGATGAGCGTAAAAGGGTTGTTAAACTTCTAGCACAGAATCTGCAGGTCTGGCGGCGCCTAGAGACTTAGGTGTATGTAATAGACGAGCGTTAACTATAGTTTATTACTACTAGCAGTTGTGCTAATAATAATAGTGTCTTTTATATTTAATTATACTAGTCTGCCTTGCTAACTATTATGCGCAGTCTTAAACGTGTACTGCTCTGCTAACAGAGGAGGCAGGCTAGGGAGTCTCTAGGTTAGCGTTTAGTTAGCTAGGTTAGACGCGTTCTTAAGCAGGATACTAATCTGCTGTACACAGTTAGACTACGCATAACAGACAAAAGCAGTTACTACAGCATATACCTACCCTTAAAAACAAGATCTATATTATATACTAATATATTTCTGGCAGATTCTGCTAGACAGTAGATAGGCTAATGCCCTAGGTTAGAGGTTGTTTGCTAGTGTCGCCGTCCTCGCGTAATGGGGGTAAGGGAGGCATGGCAGGGAAGTAGAAAGTAAAGAAGGTAGGGGAAAGGAGCTTAGGAGTAGGGTTTTATACTTTACCTGCTAGAACACGTGCACTTCTACCTACACCCATTTACCTATAGTTGCCTGCCGCCTTAGCCGTTAACTTTACCTGCCTACTATTTACCTATAGTTGCCTGCTGCCTTAGCTGTTGACTTTACCTGCCTATTATTTACCTATAGTTGCCTGCTGCTTTGGCTGTTAACTTTACATTTACCTATAGTTGCCTGCTGCTATCCTCTGTTACTGCTAGGTTAGCGCGTTATTATTGCGGAGTTTTACCCTACTACTACTACACGTAAGACGCGCTAATAAGGTATATAAGACTACTCTACCCCTCCTACTTACGCTTACTTATAACTCCTAATTTACCTCTACTCTAACGTATAAACATAGCTACCCTCTACCTAGGCATTATTATCTTCTATGCCCCCTACTCTACGTTCCCCTACTAGGAGCTAATTGTTAATATTAAGTACAGCGTAAGGCGCTATCTTATCTTAGCTATAACTAACTAACGTTGTTTACAGGGCTAAGTTACTATGCTAAACTGTGCCTAACTCTACTACCTTCTAATAAGAGAAGACAAGGAGTTCTCCGCGGCTAGCATTACAGAGAAGGAGAAGTTCCTTACTGCTAGCAAGAGGGCTGACTTCCTATTCGCTAGTAACGCTCGCCAGGCTAGAGCGCGCACAAACTAGGCTGGCAGTATCCTAGTTAGCGTTAATAGGAACAGATATAAGGTCTAGGCTACTGTAATAAGGGGTGCTAATAACCTATACGCCTGCAACCTTCCCTGCTGTGCCCTTGTTAAATTTATAGTTGTTAAGGACATAAGCTACGTTGCTAACACTTGCGTAGTGCTAGTAACCTTACTAACTAGCCTTAATAATATTGCGCACTAGGAGGATAGCATCTAGGGCAATAACTTTGCTAAGTAATTTGCATTTATCTACAACGCTCTAGTTGCAGAGGCAAAGGGAAGTACAGGCTGATAATTAGATTTAGATCCTGCATAGATGCTAAGATTGCGCATGCACCTAACTACATTATTTCTTAATGTAAAGGCAAACGTAACCCCTACACAGCGAAATCTAATCTCTTACGTGTACGCAACTATGCGCAACTCTGCTTTACCTAACTAGTATATAGGGGTAATCTAACCAGCCTCTTATATAAACTCTTACTAACGTCCTACTAACCCTACTAACTCTACATCTATTATGTCTATCCTTGTTACCCTATTAAACTTAAACTACCTAGTAGGCTAATATCCTCGCCTAGAGCTAATTGCTAACGCTAGCATAAGTATAAGACGCTATGCTGCCGCAGGTTTGTATTATACGCAATGCTTACGCTGCCTACAGTTTAATATTACTATGCTAACAGACAATAAACTACGCGCGTTTAAGAAATAGGGTCTAAGGCTACTAACTAATCCTGCTAACATTAAGCAAGTGCGTCTTGCAGACAGCACTCGCGATGCTAAGTCCTACGCCAAACTTATTAACAGCATGCTACTTAGAATTAACACAAAGGGTAACAACGTGTAGGCTTTGCTTATTAAGGGCTTAGGTAACTAGTACGCATTTAATGCATGCGACTAGGCCTTGATTAAGTTAGTAGTAGTAAAGGATAGGAGGAATAGAGTGTCTGTCTAGGGACCTTCTAGACTCTACGTCGTCGCACACTAGGACGCGGGCATTTAGGGGACTATATTAGAGGAGTAATACGCCTTTGTGTATAACACGCTAGTAGAGGAGGCTACTAACTACTACTAACATCTGTTAATCTTTCGCAACTATACCCTGGCGGGTTATTAACAAACTAGTCTAATACTATAATACAATTACAGTTTATAATAAAGTAGGTAAATGTAAGAACAAAGTATATTAAGTAAGTAATTAAGAGATAATTAGTAAGGGATACGTATATACATTAGTAAACTGCCTTCCTCTACTAGAGTATTATTTCTCTAGGGCACTAGCTCCTTCTAATTCTACTTTATAACTCCTTCTAATAGTTTACCCGTTCAAACACGTGATGTAGCAGTAGAGTTAAGAGAAATTAATTAACTATCTATACACTACTATTAGCCCTACTTATCCTTCTTCTTAAACTTAACGGCGATGCTAACAAACCTCTTGCCTACATAGAGTTAACCCTAGCCTAAGGAATTCAGCGCTTCTAGCGCACGGTAACAGAGTCTAATATACTTAACTAGCCTATAGCGCCTGTTAGCATTATTAACAGTTAGGTTAGCCTTCTAGAATAGTGCAAAGATAGCACTAGAGATATTACAGTAGCTGTTAACGCCAGACGTTGTTAGGACCTTATTAATATTAGACGCGCTTATGTTATTAAGGTTGCAGAAGGATAGGAGAGCTAATAGACTACCATCTTATCTAGGGCAGGCTATGCCAAAGTTATTATTCTTGCTAATAGGCTTAATAGCCATAACGCGCAGGCTAGCCGCGTTGCTAAGCTAGGTAGCGTATAGCAAGCCTCTACTCTATAGGCTGTTAGGGGCGAGCTTGCGGTTCCCGTAGGTAACTTAGCGTAGAACTGTCCTGTTAGTAGGGAGGGTAAAGTTAGGGGAAGCACTCTGCAGCTGGAAGACTGCAGAGGCTAGGCAGAGGTCTCTATTAAAGAGGAGGTTAAGGTTTAAGCTAATAACGCCGCCGTCTTTTAGCAGACCTTACTACTATTAGAGGACGTAGACCTTGTTAGCTTCTAGGATATTAGAGAAGGCGTGCACTGCCGTGATAATATTAAAGGAGGGCTCTGCTTAGAGGTTAAGCGAGGCCTAAAGAACGGTGCTAATGCTAGCAGTAGTTATGTTGGCATTAATTAAGTATACCTAATTGTCAGGCGTGCTGTTAGGGTGTACCTTAAGCTAGCATGTTATCTTAAGGAAGGAGCGCGCATTAGTCTGCAGGATCTTACGGACGCAGTTAACGCTAATACACAAGCCTAGTCTAAGCAACGCCTTAATCTTACTAGGCATAAGAGCGCTGCTAGTGCCTATGTTAAGATAGTCTTACCTATGCTTAGGGCTTATAAGGTTAACAACGATGCAGATGTTAGAGAAGTGCTCTTAGGAAGACTAGATTAGATATCCCTTATAGGGGCGTATAGTAATTTAAACAGTGTTAGCATTATCCTAGTACAGCAGCAGCATAGTTACTAGAGAAGTAGGTATAGTTAGTCTTATAGCCTGTAGGTGTAAGCAGTAAAGTTTAGTAATAGTACTGCTAAACTTACTGCTCTCTTTGTAAACCTATTAGTAGTAAGGGTAGAACAGGAAGAAGTAAGAGAAAGGTAGGAATTAGAGAAGGTAATTGTTTGTAGAGGCAAGGGAGTAAGAGTTACACAGAGGAGCCTATATACGTAATAGCGCTAGGCGCGCAGGCCTCTAATAAGGACCTAGCGCCTCTAATAAGGACTCCGCAGAAGCGCTAGCGTGCTGCTTTTTCTAGCCTATTGCAGGGATCCTAGTGTATATTAGAGACTTTAAGAACTACGTTGTCTGCTACTCTATTACCTGCACTACCTTTACTAGTATATTATTTTCTAGCTTGCATAAGACTTTTGTAGTTGTCTTCCCTCTAGACTATTACGTCTGCCGTAGTAGAATTAGATAGAAGCTGCTTGATAATATCGTGTAGGCCTCCTTTACCTACGCTTAGTAATACTAGTTGTTTATATCTTTGCCCTTTAACTTGCTAACGTCCTTCCCTACTAACTCTACGATATACAACCCTCGCTATAACTAACACACCTGCGCCTTGCTGCGTACTAGCTAAGTAAGACACGCCCGTCCCTTGCAAGGATAAAGCCTCTATAACCCTAAGTAAGAGACCTACCTCCTCCTTTAGTAAGGAGCGCACCTATTCCCCGCATAAGAAGGCTGCTACTGCCGCGCTAGATAAGAAAGAGTATAATTAATCCTACTAAGGCATTAAGAGTTGCGGCTCCTTAGTTCCTATGCTAGGCTAAACTAAGATGCCCGTAGAGAGCAGTAGTGCTAAGGGCTTAGACGAAGAACTTACTGTAAGTAAGCTGCTATAGGGCTTGCGTTATTCCTAGCTAACGTGCATAGGGCTGCTAGGGCTTCTGTAACTACGCTTAGCGTTCTAATGCTGCTAACTTAGCTGTCTAGTACAGTATCCTTATTAAACTTTAATAACTAAATTAGAATAGCCGCGACGTAATTTCTCGCCTGGATAATATCTAGGCTGCTAACAACTAGTTTTACTAGGAGTTTAAGGAGGCTATAGTAAGTCTGTTAACACTGCCTAGTTGCATTTATTAACGCCTAAGCAGCGCACTGCCAACGGCACTAACACCCGCCTAGTTAGTCGCCCCCTACACACAGGCCAGGGAGGAGAATAACAGGGATAGCTCCCCTTAGCTAGATAGAATAACTTAAAGGATCTTTATTAATTGCCTGCTTATAAGTCGTGACTTTACGTGCAGAATGTATAGTAATTACACAACAGATTAGCTAAATAAGTAGAGGGTAAGAGGTAACTAAGAGGTTATACGTATTCGCTAGTTATAAGGCTGTATGTCCGCTCTAACGCAAGGATGCTTTATAGTTAGCCTAGTTATCTGTTCTAATCGTCCCCGCAGGGCAATATTAAGGCCTACTACTGTCTTTTAAAGACTTAGCAAGTCGTGAGCGTCTATTATGCAGGGTTTAGCTTAGGCATTATTAAAAGCATACGCCTAGTTTAGTATAGTATAGCGACGCTCCGCCAGCACTGCTATAAACATTACTAAGGGTGTATTAGTACGCATCTATTAGGAAACTAGTCCGTTTTTTATCCTGCGTGCTACTGTACTTATCTATAGGTGTAGGTTTTTATTCCTGCTAAAATAGAGTAGGGCTTTAGACGCGACATAGGTTAAAGGCGTAGAGCGTTTTAATTTCCACTACTATACATGTTACTCTAGATAGACCCTCTTTTTAGCGGACCTAGAGCTAGTGCACTAACTAGGACATGTTAGCAGGTTTAGCAGTTTTTAACCTAATACATGTATAGCGCTTCTAAGGGTTTCTAACTAGTATATAGTTATTTATCTGTTAACAAAAGCGCTATGCATGTTGCTAAAAACTAGCGTTCCCTTTAGTAATGTAGGTAGATCTACATAGGCATAGACTGTCCTTAGTACTTATCAATCTGTAGTCTAGAAAATAGAGTATAGATAAGTGTAAAGGAAGTCCTCTAGCACTTGTTACTGCTAGTGCTTATTAAATAAGACGCGGGATGCAGGCATGTGTAACTCTAGATCCTGTTTTTGGCTGGCCTAGGGCTAATGCCCTAACTAAGATATATTAGCAGGCTTAGTAGTTTTTAAACCAACCTATGTACAACGCGGCTAAGGGTTTCTAACTAGCATATAGTAAAGGTAGTAGTTAAAGGCTCTAAGTGTTTTAAACTCTACGCGTGTTTATTTAACCCTTAATAAAAGCGCTATGCATGTTACTAAAAACTAGCGTTCCCTTTAGTAATGTAGGTAGATCTACATGGGCATAGTCTGTCCTTAGTACTTATTAATCTGTAGTCTAGAAAATAGAGCATAGACGAGTGCAAAGGAGGTCCTCTAGCACTTGTTACTACTTATACTTATTAAGGAAGACGCGGGATGCAGACATGTATAACTCTAGATCCTGTTTTTAGCGGGCCTAGGGCTAATGCCCTAACTAGGACATATTAGCAGGCTTAGCAGTTTTTAACCTAACCTGTGTATGGCGCTTCTAAGGGAAGGTTATATTAAAGGCCCTAGGTGTTTTTAACGCTATATAGGCGAGTAAGGGCAACGCACTACCTAATAAGTTAACCTATATAGAAGGTTAACTGCGTTATTATACATATTATAAGGGCTGATGCCCTAACTAGGACATATTAGCAGGCCTAGTAGTTTTTAACCTAACCTGTGTATAGCGCTTCTAAGGGAAGGTTATGTTAAAGGCCCTAAGTGTTTTTAACGCTATATAGGCGAATAAGGGCGACGCACTACCTAATAAGTTAACCTGTATAGAAGGTTGACTGCTTTGTTGTACATGTTATAAAGAAGCAGCTTAGTAGCCTACGCGCTAGGGCGGCTACATGAGTTTGACTAGGAGGAACCTTTGCCATGCATCTTGCTATAAGTTAGTCGTTCATGCTTACTAACGCTTCTAGTCCGTATTCTAGAGCTAAAGTACATGCCTGCAACTTTAAGCCTTCTTAACGCATATAAAAGGAACTATCTTAGCTTTAGCAAGGACTATGTTAAATCTTTAGAGGGTAGGACATACCCGTGTTTTTAGAGGTGTCTAAGGTCTAGTAAGGGAAAGGAAGTCTAGGAGGTTGTCTGTGTAGTGCTGTAGTTAAATAGTGTATAGGTGTCTCCTATCGCATTATAGTAAGGGTTTTAAAACAGGAAGCAAAAAGGAGGTAACAGAACTTAAACTATATATTTTGTATTATTAGGTTTGTATAGGCTAGAACGAGACTACCTGCTGTGCTGCCCCTGCTTTAGTCTAGGATATCTTCTAATTAATAACAATAGCAGTATCCTCGTCCTCTAGAGTATAGGGGTAGACGGCCCTAAACTTTGTTAAGAGGAAGTTAACGACTAAGATAACGTTCTGGCGGGTGCTACTAACTTTAAATGCAGGGGCCTATTCCGCGATATCGCCAGCGCTAGTTAATTAATTAGCGCAGTTAATAGTTAGGTTAGCATGTATAGGCTGGGCGTTTGCAGTTATAAGTATAGGTATATACTAGCTGTTCTTACTACTATTATGCGCTCTATATAACATCTAGTACAGCACTTCTAGTGCCCCCTCTTTGTACTAGTAGACTAGAGTTGACTACAGTTCTTCTCTGCTAGTATTAGTGCTAATAACAATAGTATCGCGCTTGTTCTACTAAATAATCTTAGATTGCTAAGCGCCGTCCTTAATCTTAAAGTTGTATTCCGCGAAGAATGCTAAGCTGTAGTAGGGGTCTATAGGCAGGATTAGCGGAAGGGTCTAGGTCGGCGTGTTAGTTGCCTCCTTGTTAACGACTAGGACTTTAATCTGTAGTATACAGTTAGCCTTAGTAATGCAAAGGTTGCCTAGGTTATGCATACGCTGCTGAAATAGACCTATTCTACTATTTCCTCCTCTAGCTTATCTAGTTAGAGGTTACTAATAGAGCCTATAGTAATGCTAAGGTAGAGAGGTTATAGGCTAGTATAGTATTTAGAGTAAGGTATTGTTAGGTTAAGATTGTAACGGGAGTGTGATAGTCTGTTATGTAGTCAGCGCTAGGGTACCTGCTGTTGCTACTCGTCTCTCCTACCTAGTTGCAAAATGTTAGAAGGTGATAATAGTAGTAGTAGGGGTGGTAGAACTTAAGTAGGGTAGATTATAAGGACCCTACTATTTGTATCCTTAGCGCATAGCTAAGATCGCGTCACCTAGGCATTTAAATCCCGCCTCTCTGCTAAGATCGCGCTGCTAAGGTTCTGCTAAACCAGCGTGTGACTTATTAGGGGTCGTGTAACAAAACCAAAAACTAGAACAAAATTAATTCAGCCTAGAACAAAATAGGACTTGATAATCCAGCGCATAAGGTAATTATAGTTATCCTATATAGATTCTACACACTACTGTAGATAACCTACTCTTTATATAGTTAGCGTCTTATAGTTATTCTTACAGAGTATGCTAGTAGATAGGCCAACAGGTAATAGTTAGGGGCATTGATAGTCAAGGGCAATATCTACTAGGAAATAAGCAGGGGTAGGAAACTACGTGCCCTAATCTGTTACCCCTTGATATATTAATATATTGCACTAAATAATTGC
>MU005798.1:20653-42227 GCA_010093715.1 Pleomassaria siparia CBS 279.74
TAGTCTGTAGCTTAGAGCATTACCCTGCCCTTTAATAAATTGTTGCTTGCGAACTAAGTAATTTACAATCGTTTAGGCGTTTAAAACTTAGGAAAGCACACAAGCTGATTAGTTAATAAAAACAACGCTAGCAAGTAATACAGACTCTGTAATTAATAGTTTAAAAGGCAGGTAACGTGACTAGGTAGTAGGTGCTTATTTGCGAGTAATGCCTGCTGCAGGCGCTTCTAGAGGAGCCCTGCTGGCAGCTTATATAAATTAATTAAGATATTAATTAATTAATTAATTGACTAATTATGCGATTAATTAATTGATTAATTGGTTACTTAAGTAATTGAGATATTGATTGAGATATCAATTAAGTAATTAATTAGGAGATTAATTAAGATATCAATTAAGTAATTAATTGGGAGATTAATTAAGATATGAATTAAGTAATTCATTAAGTAATTAATTGAGTGATAGATTGTGATATGAATTAAGTAATTGATTGAGATATTACGTAAGTGTTGAGTTGAGAGATTGATTACGATATAAATTAAGTAATTAATTGAGTAATTAATTGAGATATGAATTAAGTGATTAATGGAATGATTAATCAAGTAATTAATTGAGATATTAATCGAGTGATTGATAGAGTAATTGATTGAAAGATTAATTGTGATATAAATTAAGTGATTAAATACGGGATTAATCAAGATATTAATTAAGATATTAATTAAGTAATCTAGCTTATACAGCACTATAAGTAATTAAGATAGTAAGGTGTTTTGTTAGCAAGCTCCCTCCTAGGTCTGTTTATGACCTAAAAGAAATATATTAAGTTTTCTTTTTAGACCTTAAGCTTCTTAAGCTCAGCCCCTTATAAAGATTTAATCTGCAAACACTGCGTACTAACGACGAAGGTCGCTTAGTATAATTCCCGCTAATAATAGCGCAGGACGTAAATAATTAAGCTCGCCTTACTTAATAAAGTCCTCTAGCTTAACAAGGAATAGAGAACTCTTAACAAAGAAGGACCTGCTAACATTAACACTAAGGCTAGGATTAGTAGGGTTAAGGAACTGGTCGCAGCTATGTCAGCCGCCCTTAGAAACCTTACCTAGTCCTAACTAACCCCCTTAGCGACACCTCTAACAGCGGCCCTACTACATCCGCAGTCCTAACAACTAGAGCACTACTTAGGAAGCTTAAGACACCCTACAGCGTCCTTTAGTAGGAATTAATTAGACTACCTTAGATAGAAAATCCAGACGAAGAACAGGCTCTAGAGCAATGCTAAGCTAATTAGATACCTGGCAAACTATATATTTAGCTGATTAGAAGGAACTGCGGCACGGATTGCAATCTCCTAGGTTAATTAGAGGACACTAAGCAAGACCTATTATAACTATCTACTTAGAAAATGCGAGGGCAAACTAGAAGACGCCTTACTAACGCGGAAGCTAAACGAACGCTAGAACTAGATAAGACAGTAGACCTTAGAGCAGGGTTAGCTAAGTAATACTACTAAAAGCAACTAAGAACTAGACGCAGGAATACTAAGGAATACTTACTCTCTACTACCCTAGTCTATGTCTATATACTTAGAATTATAGTCCCTCGCATTCTTATCTAAAGCGGACCTATCCTCGCTAGCAGACTCCCTGCTACTAAGGTTAATAACCTTAGCATAGCTAGTAGAAGCCTAAGGGGCCCTAGTATCTGCCTCTGTAGATACAACTAGGGGGGCAGCAGACGTAGAAAGACGCTAGCAGAGCTTCCTAGCTAACGCTTTTAATTAAGGGGTAAAGCTAACAGAGTTAGGCAGAGCAGAGGAGGAAGAGGCACTAGCGCCTTAGGTCTAGGGGATAATGTACTAGCCTAACTAATTAATGTTAGCTAAGTAGCACGCGTTAGAATAATTAGACTTACGAAAGCAGCATAGAAGTCCTTATTAAACGCTAGGAGCTGAGCACGAATGTTAAGCAAACAAGCCTTAGAAGCCTTAATATAGCGCTTAACCGCTAGGAGACAAGCATAGATGTCCCGCTAAACAGTTAGATCAGCCTTATTAGTGGAAGAACTAGAGCGAGGAGAGCGGCTGGAATTAAGGCTTAGGACCTCTAGCTTAGACCTAGTCTTCTTAAGGTAAACGGCTTTTAACCTCGCGTAAGCCGCCTTAAGAGCTAGAGCATTAATTAAACAACCCTTATTATAGGCAAGGTAGCTTAGAACAAGTATACGCACGTTAGCTAAGACAGTCTTAGACCCCTTAGACTAAATATTATAAAGGCGCACGCACTTTGCGCTAGAGCTAGCACAAGGCTAACAGGCAGTAGCCTAAGGTTTCTTCTAAGAGACACAGTAGTTTAGACCCTTAGTAGGGATGTTTAACACGTATGCGGTGCACGCGTTCTTAAGTACCCTAATAATAACAGTCTTATAAAGATTAGTATTATAAACAGAAAACCTAGCAGGGTAAACACGTGCAGACAGGCAGCTAGCGGCAGCGGCTGCATAATAGGGAGGGGGCGAGCAGGGGCAAGGCTACTTAATATTAGCAGGAAATTAATTTTAAAAGCCCTAGGACAGACTTACGTAGGCGACTTAAGTAAGGCTATTATCAGAGTCCTAATCTTAAGGCTAGAAGGAAGGATTATCGCGGGCAGAAGCGGAGCGAGTGCTTAGAGAGACGGCAGAGGAGAAACTACTAGCACTAGCGAGGCTAGACTTAGGCTTAGAATAAACATAGTTAGGGTCTTAGGCATAGCTAGGCAGAACTAGAGAACTATCGCGACAAGAGCGGCGGAGAGTCTAAGCAACCTTAGGAGTCTTACGCAGCTTATCCCTCTCTTTCTAGCCCTTTTTAGAGACGCGACTTAGAGTTGCAGGACTAGACAGGACAGCATCTGCACGACGCTGTAAATAGGAGGACTTAGGGTTCCTAGAGTTCTTACTGCAGGCGGGAGAAGAGGAAGGGCTAAAACTAGGAATAGCAGCCATAATAAAGAAAAGCAGTTTAAGCAACAGGAAGAGGCAGATAGTTAGTAGACAAACAAGTTAAGTAAGAAAGAAGCGGGCAAGAGGGTAAAAGATAATAACTAAGTAGCAAAGGTAGAGGAAAGGTTAAGGTTGTAGAGGAAGAAGAGAAAAGTGCGAGAAGTACGAGCTATAAACAAACTATTAGCGCTAGCAGAATTACATAACTCTAGCTAAGGATAAGTAAAAGAGACTTATAATAAAGGAATTAACTCTGTATATAGTATATTATTTAGTTACGCTAACAGAGGCAATTATGTGTAAGCTAGAGGTTAGAGGGTTAAGCCTTATTAAGTAAGAATAGAATTGCTAGTGTTAAATTAAAAGCTAAGGGAAGTTAGGATAGGCAACTGAGAATGTTGCGAGAGCCCGCGCCAGGGTAACAATTCAGACGGACGGAAGTACCTACTAACCTACGACCAGAAAACGCAGTTTTAAAGCAGAGAATTAAGATAACTAATCTTAGAGACACCTAACTACTAATTAACGCTAGAGATAGGTTACTAAGGCCGCACGACGATTTACGGCTGGTAGTAAGTTTAGAAGTTATATAAAAGGTTTAGGACGACTAGGAACCTAGTCTAGGTAAGGCAATTCCGCGCACAGGGATAAAGTTATAAATAGAGTACCTAGGAGGGGTGCTGTATTAAGGCTTAGAAGAATAGACTATGTTAACTACTCTAGAGGCGCGTTCGCCTAAGGGACTATACACTAATAATCTAGGAAACTTAGAAACTAGATAAGGCAGGGAGGGAGGGGCAAAGTAATAGGCAAGGCTATAGTAGCCCTTAGACTCTGCTCTTAGAGGCATAACTTAGGTTTATAATTAAGATTTACATCTTAGATAGACTACCTACCCTTAGAAGCTTAGAACAGAAATATAATTATCTAGGCTTCTTACTTAGTACGTATATATATATTCTGTAGCTTAGAGCGTTACTCCGCTCTTTATTAAATATTAAGTATTCTTTTTAGACTATAAGCTCCTTAAGCTTAGCCCCTTACACGCCGTGTATGCTAAAGGCTGAGATATATCTAGCTAATAGGGTATTACTATATGTCTACGTTATAGTCTAGTTTATATTACGTACCCTAAAGCACTAGCCTATACGCTAGTCTCTCCTCTACTTTATATACTCCCTCCCTCTTACTTATGCAACCTACGCCCTTCCTCCTACTACCCTATCTACTATCTACTACTTAACACCTACAATAGCTACCTTTGCCCCCCCTCTAAGACAGTATCCTTACTAGGTACTAATTAACAAGATTAGGACGAGCGTATAGTATACTATTCACGTGTGTCGTTCTACATACTAACCCCTGCTAGGACGAGATTACTATGCCTACTAGTAACTAACTCTAAGCGCTGAACACCTACCTAGACTAGATACTAGACGGCTAGGGCAACCCTAATTAGTGCCCTAAGATATGCCTAAAGGGCGACTTTAGATAGGCTAGGGCTGCTTGCAAGTCCTACGCCTATACTAACTGCTATAGGGGCATACTACTTAGCCTTAACGTAAATAGCTACGAGGTCTAGGGTTACGTGCCACGCACTAGTGCTTGCTGCTTTACTTTAGATGCGCCTAGCCGCGCGATTATGTAGTTAGCTACTATTAAGGACCTCTAGGCTAAAACAGGCACGCAAACTGTACGGCTAATTTCACCTCCTACACTTGATTTTATTACACACTAGGACGCTAGCATTAAGGGTAATACGTTAGAGGAATAATACGCGTTCGCGTATAATGCTGTTATAAAGGAGGCTAAGAGAATTATAACGTAGGCCTATTTTAGGTCTGATTTAAATCCCTAGCGCGGCGCTAAGATTACTATTTTACGTAACCGCATAATAGATATAGATTATAATAAAGACCCTAACAACGCCTTGCTCTTATCTGCTGTAATAAAATACTTATGCGTAAACTAATTAACGTTAAATGCAATTTAGCAGACGGGATACTAGTAGGTGAATCTGAGAACCTGCCTAAAGTAAGATATAAAGTCTGCTTCCTTAGCTCTATCTAACGTGCTGTTACTCTCCTTGCGTATCTGCTAAAGCCAGATATCCTTTGCCTTTAGGCTATACTACTAGAGATACACCTACGTGTCTACTACTAGGCGGTTATACGTGCACTAGCCTAGTGCGATAGTAGCAAGACGTTGCCTATTCTTGTCCTGCTATTACTAATACAGGTCCTGTAGCATAGCGCACGAATAGTACATAGACGTGCCTAGTTTCCCGCCTATATAGTTGTCCTTATAGTAGCGTACTATAGGGCCTATTAAACAGCTACAGGAGCCCTTTAGGTAGTTATAGGCTTACCTGTCTATAAAGCACTTAATGCAGTTATTAGTCTATATAGCCCCTATAGCTGCGAGTTGTTTATATACAAGCTTAGCGCCTTCCTAGGCACGGTTAATAAATTGCTGTTAGTTATACTCTAATACCTAATTAACGCGCGCGGCCTTAGCAGCGGCCCTACTAACTTTATCCCTCCTAGCTAGTAGCAAACTAGATACAAGGGCTGGCGGAAACGTTAGTATAGGTAGTAGTAGTAGAGGTAGCTTAGTATGCTTACATAGAGGATAATTACGTTTCCTTAGACTAGTAGCTGTCTACTGTAAGCATAGTAGTAGGTAAGGAAGGGGGGATTACTTACTACATGCCTAGTCTACTAGTAGGCCTGTCTTAGAAGGTGTTAGCGTAGACGCAGTATATAAACCGTTATACGCCCTTTAACAGAATATATAAGGCTCTTTACTAGTCCTACACGCTGTCTGCTTTAAGTCCCTGTTAAGATAGAGATTAATAGGGATGCGCAGGTAATAGTTGCAGTTAAGGATCTGCTATATAACCTACTACGCGTTGCGGTCTTCTAGCTTACCTAGGAAGGATAGTATTCCCTGCCTAAAGATAATGCGTGCTACATAAGTCTGTCTGTTCCTCCCGCTGCGTCCTATGCCCTAGGCAAAGGTAATTAGATAATTAGGCGCCCTAAACTACAGAATGCAGCTAATGTTAGGAATGTCTACGCCTGCGACGAAGGCGACAGTGGCAATAAGGACAGCACGCTTAGCCGTGCTAAAGGACGTCTAGATTACAGTCTGCTCCGCCTTAGGCAACCCCCTATAGTAGCAGGAATATCCTAGTAACGTGCTTAGCTCTTAGGCTGTAGTAGTTAGTGCGACGTAGACGAGGATCTTTTAGTCTACCTCCTTCCCTTCTTCCTGCTATACATAGCTAGTTAGGAGGGGTATAAAGAAGAGGGCGCTTAGCTCCTTAACCTTATACTGTAGGTTGCCGCGGCTAGTAGATTACTAGAATGTCTTTACTTAGCTATGCAGCCTAAGTTGTTAATACGCTTCCTATTAGTCCTTATTAGCTAGCATAGTAGCAGAAAGGAGGGTAATAGGTATATAGTACTGCGCAACGTCGCGCATCTTTAGCAGGGCTAGCTAGTACTTATAGTCTAGAAGTAAGACGTAGTAAAATTCGTTAAGCATAATGCGCTCTAACTAGCCTGCGTCCTACTGCTAACAGATAAGCTTTATAAAGTCTAGCTTAGAGAGGTCTTCTAGGGAGGCTAGCAGGATTGTATACGTCTTGTCAAAATTGTCCTAGCTAAACTGCAAGTAGGTGATAGATAGACCTGCGCATTAGTTAGTAATATTAATCTAAAGGGCAACTAAGGGCGTGACAACGACCTGCTAGCTAAAGCCTAGGCAGCACGCGGGAAGGAGGAAGGCTAGGCTCTTCCTACTGCCTATGCCTGCTATATAGGCCACAACGGGTTCTATGTTAATAATATCCTGCATAACTGCCTGCTATAAGCCGCGAAAACGCAAGTGCAGGCTAAGATTAACCTTAAGAATCTAGCGGAGGTTAACGCTCTTATCTTTGCGTTAGAGTAGGCGCTTTGCTAACTAAGAGAGCCTAGTCTCTTCCTGGGTAGCAGCGTCGTCTGCCTTAATTACCTTATTAAAGCTAAGTTAGGAGTACTATTCTACAGAGGTCTTTAAGTAGGCCTTGGGTATTATAAAGCGTAACTAAAAGACAAGCTGCAACTGCAGCGCATAGACTGCCTTAGCTATTACTGCTATATACCTGGCTTGCATTTTGCGACTGTTAGCGTTAGCCTAGTTAACAAAGTTAAGGACTTTATTAGGGCTAAGGACATGCAGGCCTTGCCCCTTACTGCCCCTGTTCCTCCTCGTAAAGGCCGTAAGCAGGTGTTGCAGGAAGGCTAGCCCTAGGGAATAACTAAGGTGTTTCTTAGTAGTGCGCCTGAAACTGCTCGCAAACGTCCTAGAATTAATATACTAGTGCCTATTATCCGCTAGCTAGATAAAGGAGCTGCGTGTAGTGTAATAGTGTGCTGTGCGCTAGTCCTCTAGTTAGGATTGTGTTAAGACCTTTATAAATAGCTGCACTAGCTACAGATACTACATAAGCATACTGCCTACCTAATATAGTAGGAATTAGTATATTATCTTTAGTAACTTATTACAGTTATAGCCCTTATAGTAGCACGGCACGGCGGCAACGTAGCGCTTAAAGATAAATAGGTTTTAGATCCTATTATTAACCGTGTTCTCGTGTTAGATGCTTGCTAGTTTAGTAAGGCGGCTAGGGAGACTGCTAGTAAAGTACATGACTTAGAACAGCAGGTTACGGAGGGTATAGGCTAGCTCTCTGTAACGCTCTACCTTTGCGTACTTGTTACGTTGTATTATAACTACTAGTTTAGCAGCGCCTGCCTTAGTTATCTAATCTAGTATAAAGCGGGAACTGTGCGTAAGGGCAGGCTAGTCTGCTGTAAAGGGACTGTAGTGTAGGACCTAGTTAGACAGGTTGTCCCGCAGCTCGTCCTATAGAATAGCAGGAAGGTCTCTAAGCTTCTCTAAAAAGGTAAGCCGCAGCAGCACGTCTTCTAGCCTGTGTTAAAGCTGCTAGACTATAGCAGTGTACTTGTTAAACGTAGTTAACACGTTGCGTACAGTAACTATATTACTATACTACTACATAAAGGTATTAAGCGTCTCCCTATAGCAAAATTAGCTAATATAGTGCGTTGTAGTAATTGCCTAAGCTATAGGCGTCGCGTACTTAGTAGTAAGATAGCTATAGATCTACTGCTTAAACTTATTATTAGCAGCGCGGTAGTCTATCTCTGTCTTGTCCTTACCCTGTTTGTCTATTAGGTCGCCTGCCTCCTTATAGCTAGTGCTGCTGTTGTTAGTTAGGACTAGTCGCTCGTCTGCCTGTAAATGTGCGCCCTAATCCTATAGCTGCTAGCACGCAGCAAACTAGGCAAGTTTCTTAATTGCGGCTAGGTTAGTTGCAAAATTGTACGCCTCCTAGAACTAGTTCTGCTTAGGGTACACGGCGATAAAGGCCAGGGCGGTGACAAAAGCAAACTCAAAGTTGCTAGTAATTAAGGTCTGCTTAATAAGTGACAGCTAGAACTTGTAGCAGAGCTGTTTAAAGTTGTTAAGGTCCCTTCGCACGTGTTTAGTACTGACTTGTAGATAGCTATTGTCGCAGTTAACTATGTGCTGCTTAACGGCAGCCTACGTATGTTATTGCCGCAGGTTTACCTTAAGTGTAGCTAGCTAAGGGAGGTTGTTAACGTAGAGCTAGAAGAAGAAGGTAAACACCTTACTTAGCGTTAGGCTATGCTAAAGGTTAAACGCTTAGTAGTAAACTAGTAGCTAGAGGGGAACGTAGGTGCAGTTCTCTTGCATAAGCCTAATACAGGCCTATTGCAACGTTACCTGCACGTTATGCTAGTACATAAGTACTATACTCTTTACTATAGCTTTAAGATACTGCAGTATAGGGTCCTTAGAGGGTATAGTGTACTAGTAAATAACAGCCTAATCTATACTAGTAATGCACTCCTAGAATTATATGTGCTTAAGGTATAGGTTAGTTTACCTGTTACTAGGTAGGGGGACAACGCAACTAAGCCTCCTATCTTTAGCCTAGACTTCCTCTTCGCCCTTAAGATACGCTGCTTGCACGCTTTTAACTAGGCTTTGCATAGCTAGCTAAGGAGTAGCCTCTGTACTCTTGCATTTAGTAGCCGTTGTTTGTGTATTACTTACCGTAGGCAGGTAGTAGACCTTAAAGTAGCTGGCTAGCAATACTGTTATTTGCACCCTGCATGCTAAGCTGCGGAATAAGCGTTAGCTTATAATAACCTCCTAGTATATAGACTACGGGCTACTGTATAGGTAGTAGATATTGTGTTTTTAGCAGAGGTAGCTCTTTATACTTGCTTCTTTGCTATTATATGCTGTAATGTAGCTATACGCGGTGCACTTTAGGGACTAGTTATGTACCTTAATGCCCTTTATAATAGGATAGGGTTCTGTTAGGACTTGTATATTAGTAAAGGTCTAGTATAACCTGTTACTAATGCAGTTAACTTGTTGTTGCATCTCTGCTCTCTCTACTAGCGTAACGTTAGACACGTGCAAGGTTGCAAAATACTTAGAAACAGCACTAGGTAGAAGATAGTATTAGTAGTAGATATAAAATACAACCCTAAGGCCTAGGGTAGAATCTACGCTAAGGTGTAGGATAGGTTTAATAGCTGCTATAGTAGAAGTAACAAGTAAAGGTGTAGAAAATAAATAATTTTGTAGGAAATACGTCTTGCTATATCTGCCTTTAGCCTTACTATACCTACCCCTACTTAAGGCATACTTACTAACGTCGTTGCGAATCGCTAGCGTGCTTAGCAGCGTACATTAGCACTTTTAGGTTTCTAACTATAGTAAGAGCGCGTAACTAACCCTCCTACGTACTACTTTATACTTAACATGCTGCCTAAAGCAACCCTAGATATACAACCTTAAGACGTTACTGCTAACAAAGATTAGTTAAGCTTAGTGCAAACTTTGCATAATGCCCTACGCAAGTTGCAGATTAGATATTATTTACAGTTGCTAGATAAGTCTTAGCCTATGCAGGCCTTCTTTACGCAGAACCTAGATAACGCGCTGCGGTAGATATGCCGCTAGGCGTTACATAAGACTATTCTGCAGGTAATTAAGAAGCTCTATAAGGAGCTTAAACGGGAGGCTGACTAGGAGCGTGCGTTAGACTAGGCGGCGATTAGCGTCTAGGTAGAGGTAGCAGCAGACAGTAGTAAACCTAAGCCCTGCGGAGTAAAGAGAAAGCGCGCCCTAAAGGAGAAGACTACGCGTGCCTTAAATAAGGCACTTATAGACAAGATTAACCTAAACCTAGCGCAGGCAGTAGCAAATTTACAGGATTAGGAAAACGCAAAGGTACCTGCTAGATTGTTAAACAAGGAGCAGAGGTATAGGAGGTTTGCAACGGGCTTGTCTAGTATTAGCGTTAGTACTATAACCTAGATAATTGCAAAGGCGTTAGCAGTAAGAATAATAAATATTCTTAGGGACTAGTAGGCTATCTTTGCAGTGTAGAAGCAGCAAAACTACTATAGAAAAAAATTGTTCTAGACTGTTGCCGTAGAGGACGCCCTAAGGAACATAGTAGTCTTAGCCTCGCCTAGCGACTAAGAGCAGGACAAGGTAGGGCTAACTGCGTTTAAGACGGAGAATTTTGCGTATAAGTACTTTAATGCGCAAAAGACTTACGTAAATAGGATAGCAGACAACATGCAGTATAGGTAGAAGATAGACGGCTTATATAAGGAGTTTAAGCGCTTAGCAAAGGAGGTTAAGAGGCAAAACTAGGGCATAGGGGGTAGAGGGGTCGCGTATGCTAATTAGGCAAAGGACTACCTCTTTACCTTAACATACAAGAAGTACCTAGGTCGTGCTGCAATAAAGCGTACGGATCTAGAGCTCTAGCGTGCGTTTAGAGACTACTTAGATTAGGGCAAGAGGTAGAACGTCTTAAAGAAGAGATTTAGAAGCATTAGAGTCTTTAGGCTCCTGCCCTAGAGTCTAATTCTAAACACGTTTGTAGAAAGGACGTTATTACAGGCGAGGCTGTTACAGTAGGCGGATATAGTAGCTAAATGCAACCTAGACGTAATAATAATAGCAAAACGTATAGAGCTATTATTTCTAGCCTGCATAGAGGAAAGCGCGCCGCCTCCTAAGTTTGCCTTTTTAGAGAACCTTGCCCTATTACCGCAGATAACCTAACTGTTTACCTTGTTTCTCTTGTAAGTCTCTCTTTAGCTTTTAAGCGCAGTAAAAGCTAACCTAGCTACAGGACCTAAGATCCTAATAGCGAACAGCAGTTTAAAGAGGAAGAGAGTGACAAGGGGCAGCCTAACGCCGTTCCGCGGGGCGACCTGGCCAGCATAGCGGATAGTCTAAGCAGTACTCTAGTTAGCAATAGTCTAGCGTCTACGCCTGCGTTCTAAAGCTTAGCATAGCAGGCAATATATCCCTCTTCTTCCTTGTTTAAGACTAGCAGGGCCGCGTATGCAACTACGACCTATCTAGAAGGGCAATCCTAATCTTAGCAGCTACGCAGTAGCTAAATTACCTAAGGCCTCTACCTCCCTACGTGCTTATTTAAGTAATAGAACTTAATATTAGCCTGCGACATGCTGTTAATCCTAATAAACCTTAAATATAATCTGCGGTATATATATAACGTTATACTCTGTATAAGACTAATTAGTAACGCAAGACTAGACATAGGACAGGATGTATTAAAATTAGCTGTAAATTAACTAGACGTAGTAGAGAGAGTTAATTGTGTATTACAGCAGCTGCTATATTCTTAATCTTAGCAGCTACGCAGCACCTAAATTATGTCTAACTAGATAGCAATACAGGGCATGCTAAGACTGCTATAAAATAGTATATTAATAGGTAGCGCAGTTAACAGTTTTTCTAGTTAACCCTAGTATTTACCTTAAATAGTACTAACTGTAACGGGGATCTACGCTACCTTATACGGATAGTAATCTTTATATAACGCAGGTGTCTGTCCTTCCTATACTACTCTCTTAGATTTCTATTACCTTTATATATTATCTTTATATATCCTATACGCCTCCTAGGAATATTACTAGGATGGCTTTATATTTATTGCCTATAGGCCTTTATATATCGCGTTAGCGCGCCTAGACAGAGTATCTTAATTAGTTGCCTGTATATTACTATACTTAATCACCTGCTATACTAGATTCTGATAGCGGCTTAAGATATTACCCTACTATTATATGACGATTATAGGACCTGCTACAGAATTGCTAACCTATAGGGACAACACAGGATACGTATAGCTAGAAGAGGATTAAAAGCAGAGCTACTATACGCCTGCACCTAGGAGAAGTAGGCTATCTTTTCACCTAGGATTCTATTTGCGCGAGACAGACTCCTACCTTTAATAATTAACTCTATTCTTAGGCAGAATAAGTGCGTTTTGCTCTGTACGTATCTTAGACGCGTCTGTACTTACGCTTCCTATACCCTCCTACCTTTCTAGTTGCAAACTATAATTAGGAGGAGACCTCTCTAAGCAAGTATTAAGAGTTGCGGTTCCTTTATTCCTACCTAGGTATTAAGAGTCGCAATTCCTTTATTCCTATGCCCGCAGAGAGCAGCAGTACTGACGGCTTAGGTAAAGAGCTTGCTGTAAGTAATATACTACTGCGCTTGCATTATTCTAAGCTAACATGCTTTAAATAGGCCTTTAGACACGCTAATAGCGTTAACTTAATTATCTAGGCATAATTTCTTACTAGGACAACAGCATTATTAAAACTAATAGGCTTTGTAAGTCTATATAACACCCTTTATGTACGCAGCGCACTGCTAATAACTATTTAGCAGATCTGCACTGCTTACTTACTAACATACTCTCTACTAGGCGCTCCTTCGCACAAATTAGGGTAAGGGATACTAAGGATAGAGCTCCTAGCGCAGGGGTGGACGGTAATAAAGCAGCGGAGTAGGCTATCCTCTAGCAGTGTACCCCTCTAAGGGGGGTTTCTAGGTAGATAGGTACTTTGCCTTAATATAACTTAGAGAATCTTTACGTATTATCTGCTTAACTATAGCAACTTACCCTTCCCGTCTGTAGCAGCCTTAGCCCTAGTTTTCTTCTTCTATAAGTAATATTATTCTTTACGTATTATCTGCTTAACTATAGCAACTTACCCTTCCCGTCTGTAGCAGCCTTAGCCCTGGTTTTCTTTTTCTATAAGTAATATTATTCTTTACGTATTATCTGCTTAACTATAGTAACTTACCCTTCCCGTCTGTAGCAGCCTTAGCCTTAGTTTTCTTCTTCTATAAGTGATATTATAATAGTAAAGGAATAGTACTACCGCCTAATATAAAGGTTTAATACACTAATTAGGCTATCTATTAGGGAGATATTGTTCGTCTACGCCTTAGAGCTGCATGCTAGTTAGCCTGCCATCTACGTAGACTGCTGCCTAGTTGGATTTACTGCTAGTAGGAAGGTTAGGTAAATGCACTAGACGTGCGCGCAGTATAAGAATACTTCTTCTGCTCCCTCTATGCTCTTCCTCCTTAACCTTACTTCTACTTTCTACACCTAAATTAACATTAATAATCTAATTAACTACTATGCGGAGCAACCTTGTTATCTACATGCAAATTGCCTAGCCCTTAGGTTTATTCCCTTGCTAGGAGCGAATTAAAACTATCTAAACAAGTGTAAGTGTTAGTATTAGTAAATATCTTTAGTACTAACTCTCCCTATAGGCTAACGTTGCTATGCCTACTAACGCTAAGCTCTGCGCGCTGCAGACACGATCTATTTACAGGCTAGACAACTCTACCTTTATTAACAACTTATATAAGAAGAGCCCTTTCTACAGGAGCATTGCTACTTACCTATCTAGAGCTTACACAAATTACCTGCATAGAATGTTCCTAGGCATAACCCTGACTAGTTAAGAGATATAGGGTTCCCTAGTAGAAGGATATAATAGCTACTTTGCAACAGACGCGCCCTATTGCGCATTAGTGCAGGTGGTAGTAGTAATTAACTTAATAAATAATAGCGTGCGTACAGTAATACTGCGTGTACCTTTAGGCCTTAACGTAGTTACGACGTAGGATGCAGGTATTATAGGTAGAAGCTTAGCTAAGCAGTATGCATTCGCATATAATGCACTAGTAGAGCAGGCGAAGTTTAAGTATATCTAGACTAAGTGCGGCAACACAGAGGTAGTAAAACATTAAATTCCTTTATATATGCATGTAATAACTATATGCTTCCCTACAGTTACCTTTAGACATAGATATAAGAAACCTAGCTTGTATTTTGATTTTTACTGTCCGTATTATAGACGTTTGGCTGTAATAGCTATGAATCTTCCCTGTTTCCGTGTTATTAACTTTAAAACCACCCGTCTAAATACACATGTTAGTGCTAATATCTTAAAAGGGCTTAATCCTAGTGCTATAGTATTGCTCCTTTGCCTCCTCTATAAGGGCGTTGTATATAAATGCATATTATTCTGCTAGCGTGTCGCCTAGGATTCTGCTATCCTAAGCCGCTATGTAGTTAAGATCTAATAACTTATATAATACTATGCAGTTAAAAGATAGCACATCTATTATATTAACTATAACTACAACTTGGATTATAACGCAATCCTTTGCATTATACAGGACCTTACCCTACAGCATTTTTACTATAGACGCCTAGATATAGCTCCTAAATTTAGTATATCTAATAAACATGCTGTTGCACTTATTAGTACGGGCCCTAGATAGTTAAGCGCGCTGCGACTACGTAAACTTATATAAGTACTTAGTCGCGTAGTTAATGTATGTAATTTTATTAGGGTTAGACACTTGCTTCTTAATTATCTTGTCGTCTTTATTAATATAGCGGAGCTCTTTAGTAGTAGGCATTACAACCTTATGCTATACGTAGTATTAGTATTACCTATATACAGTATTTGCGCTAGGGTAGGAGGAAGCTTACACTTATCTTTGCTGCTTAAAGATTGCGCGTAATAGGGAATAAACTGTAATAAGCAGCAGGATATACTATAGGTATAATTATAAGGCTGTTTATAGTTAAAGGTTAATTAGTATTGTTAATATAGAGTAGGCGTAGAGGTAGGAGTTAAGGTAGTAATAGTAAGTAAGAGAGGAGCAGTAGTGCGCGATTGTAGTTATAGCCAGATTAACAGCGCATAGTAGAGAGATATTAGATCTTGTCTTTATATAACTTTCTAGTAGGCTCTATACCGCGCCTATACACACGTTAATAAGAGGTTTAGTAGGATAGAAGCTTTCTTACTACGCCTTAGTGTATGCGCTGTAGGAGCATAAGAGTAGATATCTACGTATAGCTAAATAGGAGGAGTTGCAGACATTATAAGATACTTATAATGTTTTAGTAGTATATATTCTAGTTGTCTTTAGTTTTATATTATATATAGCGGGCATAGCTATGCATGCTATAACGCAGTACTGTCTAAAGACAGGGTAGTTATGTATAGTCCGTATATATAACTACTCTAACATTATAATGCGCGGCTATGCGTTCTTAGCATTAGTAGTGTTAACTTTCCTTCCTATGTGTGTATAGCACCTTAGTAGATACATATAGGAAAAGACTGTCCTTCTTAGTTCTCTAAAAGAACATGCCTACTTTAGCTATACCTTTATAGGTCCTGTTCTGCTAACCCTGCCTTCTTAAGCATGCACGCGTGATGCTATGTCTTTAAGCTAAAGCTATCCGCTTAAGGGATGTCTAGATCTGTTAGGGGAAAGGATTCCCTTAAGGAAAGCATAGGGGTCTAACTTTGGCATTTAACAAGCTAACCTATGCAGTTTTATCTTAAATCTTTAGAACATTATATTGTTCTAGTTCTCTCTGCTTAAGGGATGTCTAAATCTGTTAGGGGAAAGGATTCCCTTAAGGAAAGTATAGGGGTCTAACTTTAGCGTTTAACAGGCTAACCTATACAGTTATACCTTAAACCTTAAGAGCATTATGTTATTTATGTTCTCTCCCGTTAAGGGACTTCTAGACCTATTAGGGCTAAGAGACTAGGTTCCCTTAAGGACAGCATAGCAGTTTCAGCTTTAATATTTAACAGGCTGTAACTAGAACATAAACATTATGTTATTTATATTTTCTCCCTTTAAGGAATATCTAAGAGGAAGGCATATAGGTTTTTACTTTAACACTTAACAGGCTGACCTATAGGAGTTTTAGCTTTACTATTTAAGAACATAAATATTATATTTATATATTCGTGTTTTCTCCTTTAAGGAATGTCTAAGAGGAAGGCATGTGAGTTTTTAGTTTAACACTTAATAAGCTAACCTATAGGAGTTTTATCTGTACTATTTAACAGGCTGCAGCAGTAATATAAATAACAGTTGTTCGTGTTCTATTCTGTTAAGGGATGCCTAGAAGGAAAGCATGTAGGCTTTAGATTTAATAATCTAAAAGGCGAGGCGTACAGAGAAAGGCGTGTTAGTTCTACATATTAGAGGGTACATGTTTTTAGTATCTGCGCCTTTAAGGTTAGAACATGTGTAAGGTGTAGGAGTAACAAGGAGGAGACACGTAAGGGGTAGGTAGAAGCAACCCCGTACGCTGTTCTTAGACCCTACGCACTGCTATTAAGGTCTACTTATGCATAGTGCGTCTGCTTAGGTTTGTCTACAGGCGCGCGTAATTAGGCATGTAATGTTAGTAAGCAGGGCAGTGTGTAATTGCGTAGTGTATAAGAGTGCTCTTCCTACCCTTCTACGCTTACACACATATTCTTCTACGTTAACTTTAACTACTATGTCTATCTTATGCAGCACGCCCTTAGTGTACGTTACTAATCTGTCTAAGGTCCCTTACTAGGAGAACATAAACAAGATCTAGCTAAGCGTACTGCTACCTTACACGCTTATAGTATTATCTATAGTCTGCTTACTATTATTTCTCTAGGATAAGATTGCTATGCCTACGCACGCTAAGCTGTGCAATCTTAACACTAGCCCTAACAGAGGAGTCCCTATAGATAGTAACGTTAACTGCTTGCGTAAGAGGGACACCTTCTTATTTACGCAGAGGGCTCGCGAGTCTAGGGCTAGCACAAACCTGCTCTATAGTATACTTCTTAAGTTTAATAGGGCTAGGAATAAGGTGTAGGCCTCTTTAACTAAGGGTATTATAGGATTATACGCGTGTAATGCGCCTGCCTGTGCTCTAATAGTATTAGCAGTTGTAAAGGATATAAAGGTTGCTAGCATCCCTACAGTGTTAATTACTACGCTGTCTAGCCTTAAGGTTGTTACTTAGTAGGACGCTAGCATCTAGGGTAAGATACTCGTCGACAGATATGCGTTCGCCTACGACGCCCTAGTTAACAAGGCTAAGGGCAATACTAGGTAGACTAGCAGGGAGAGAGGCCGACTAGATACGTAAGAGGATAACCTGGCCGTTAATACACACTGTGTGAAACTATAGGCAGTACCTCTATTAACGCTAATGCTTACGCAAGATAACGCGGAAGGGTAGAGGCTATTTACCCTAAGTAACTAGAAGGAGATCCTATACTATTGCAGAAACAGTTAGGACGTTATAATTGCGCAAATAGAGCAATACCTTGCAAGCTAGATTAAGGTCTGTTAGTGTTATTTATTAAGCGTATTCTGGGTTTAGGAAAGGAGAGTAAACTGCAAAGTTTGCCTGTTTAGTAGTTTGGAATATAGAGCAAGAGATTTATAATAAAATTTACACTATACGGCAAACGTAGGGTAATTAAACTATGCATTAATATCTACATACTGCACTGCCCTAGCACCCCTCTATCTAGTCTTTTCTAAATTAGTTAAGGGGAAGCTCGCAGCTAAACAACCTTTATGTCTTAACCCCTTAATTAATAATAATAACGTCTGGGTAGATTAGCACAAAAGGGGAGTCGTTAGTGTCCTTATCGTCTAGGGCATAAGGGTGTAAAGCCTTTATCTTTATTAGGAGGAAGTTTGTTACTAACACGACGTTCTTTCTGCTGCTGCTAACGTTAAAAGCTAGGGCCTACTTATAGATATCGCCCGCTCTAGTAGATTAATTAGCGCGGTTAATAGTAGGATTAGCATGCTTAGGCTAGGCATTAGCTGTTATTAGCACAGGAACGTACTTGCCAGCCTAAAGATTACCGTTGTAGGTGTCATTTAGCAGCCAGCACATGACCTCTAGGCGCGACTGATAATATTAGTAGATAAGCGTTAACTACAGCTTATCTCCGCCGGCAGTAGTTCTAATTACGACGGTGTCCTGCTTATTCTACTAAACTATCTTTAATCGCCAGGCCTTGTCTTTAATAGTAAAATTATACTTGGCAAAGAACTTAAGGCTGTCTTAGAGTTCTATTAGGGGTAGCGGTAGGAGAGGCTAAGTAGGGGTGTTAATAGTTACGGCGTTGTAGGTAAGCGGTGTAGTAATCTGTAGTAGATAGTTAGCCTGTAAGATGCAAGTGTTGCCTAGGGGACATACGCGACTGAAGTCAACCTATTACGCAAGACATTCCTTGCTAAGTAGAACATTACTAATAGAGCGCTTGAATAGGCAGTAGCAGAGGGGTTAGGGGGCAATGTTAGCTATAGTATATTAGAGGTAGTTAAAAGGCTGTTAATTGCGCGCGTTAGTCCTCCTCTCTAAGAGGTTGTTTAGCTAGGTTATAACGGGGTAGAGGGAGTCTTACCTAGGTATGTGTAATATACTATTGCAGTGTTAGTACTAGGTTGTTTGCTTTGCAACGCTGCTCTCTTACCTGTGTGATAGTTAACTATAATATTACAATAGTAATTATATAATGCGCAAAGGTAGTAGGTGATATAGCAGGCAAGGAAGGTAGTAGATAATATAGCAGACGAGGTAATAGATAAGGTAGTAGACAAGGTTATAGGCAAGGTTGTAATTGTAAGTTAGATAAAGTTTAAGTAGTAGTAGCGGAGGTAGTAGAGGTAGTAGAGATAAGGTAAGTTTAATTGCAAGAACACTATTTATATCCTTAGCGCGTGTAATTTAGATCCTAACTATCTGCTAAGATTGCGCTGCTAAGGTCCCGCCAGACTCGCGCGTAACCTATAGAGGTGCCTGGTTAATTATTAGCCTTATAAGATGTCCCCCTCCGTAAGTTGCCTCTTATATTTTACGCTGTTTATTACTGCTCTAGTTTACCTATATGCTTACTGTAGTTTGTTTAGGTGCTTTTTATATACGCGCCGTGCGCCTTTTATACTATAGCGCTTTTTATGCGTTTAGTATTATGCTGTTGCTTTTGCTACTGTAAGTAAGTAGCAAAGTTAAACTAAAGGAAGTTTGCGTAGATCTAGTAACCTAGGACGAAGAAAGTTAGATAGTGTAGTAATATTAAATAGACAGGACAAAGTTAGTAAATAAATGTTGGCTAGAAGGCTAAAGTTCCCCGCTTAAAGAAGACGAAATTGGCTGAGTTAAATAGAACAAAATTGACTTCTTAGGACGAAATTGACTAGGTTGCTGTAGACAGAGTTGACTACTCATGCAGGCTAGGTTGAGCGCAAGGAGATTGGCTAGTGCAAATTGGCAGAATTAACTCCTCTAGGCGTATTTGACTAGGTCTTATGTAATAAAATTAGCTAGGTTAAGTGCCACGAAATTAACTTCTTTAGACGAAACTAATTAAGTTAATTCAAGCGTAATTAACTGCAGTCTCTTAGGCAGAGTTAACCTAGTTACTTTAGACAGATTTAACTTCGCTAGATTTACAGAATTGACACTGTTGTTTTAGACGAAATTAACCCAACGGTATACGACAAAATTAACTTGGCTAGGCAAATTTAATTGAGTTAATTGCGATAAAATTAACTAGGTGGCATGCAATAAAATTAACTTCTATAAGTTAGTTAGTTTAACGTAGTCCCTAGGACAAAATTGACATAGTTAGCTTAGACAAATTTGACTTTGCCAAACAGAATTAACTAAGTCGCATGCGACGAAATTAACTTTAAGAGGCATATTTAACCTGGTTGTCTGCAACAAATTTAACCTCTAAAAGCAAATTTAGTTAGGCTTATAGCACGAAATTAACCCGTTGCCTGCGCAAAATTAACCTGTTACTAGCACAAAATCAACCTAGTGCTAGCACAAAATTGACCTGTTGCCTGCGCAAAATTGACCTGTTGCCTGCGCAAAATTAACCTGGTGCCAGCGCAAAATCAACCTAGTGCCAGCATAAAATTAACCTGGTGCCAGCACAAAATTAACCTAGTGCCAGCACAAAATCGACCTGGTGCTAGCACAAAATTGACCTAGTGCTAGCGCAAAATTGACCCGGTGCCAGCACAAAATTGACCTGGTGCTAGTATAAAATCGACCTAGTGCTAGCGCAAAATTAACCTAGTGCTAGCACAAAATTAACCTAGTGCCAGCATAAAATTAACCTAGTGCTAGCGCAAAATTAACCTGGTGCTAGCACAAAATTGACCTAGTGCTAGCACAAAATTGACCTAGTGCCAGCAATAAAATTAACCTATTGCCTGCGACAAAATTAACCTCCAGAAACAATTTAGTAGGGGTACTAGAACAAAATCAACCGCTAAAAACAAATTTAGTACGGTTACTAGAACAAAATTAACTTCTAGAACTAAATCTAGTAGGGTTACTAGAGCAAAATTAACCCGCTGGAAACAAAATCAACCTCGTAGCTGAAACAAAATTGACATTTAAGGCTAAAATCAACTGGAAGATACGGATGAAATCAACTGAAAAAAACCCGTGCACGGGCCAGAAAATAGATGAAATTAACCCGATTTCATCTATCCTATATATAATAGACTAGGTAGTTATAGTAGAGGGGTAGGTAGAAGACAGTTCCTATATTATAGTAGTAGCAACGTAAGGTTAAGTAGATATATGTCCTATATATTACAACGACTATAGTAGACTTAGAATATAAACTCTTTATAGGATATAGAGTATTTAATAGAGTTGCTAGGTAGTAGCTACTATACTTTAATTATATTCTACAGAGTAGAGTTTAGTATAGTGTTATAGATACTAGTAGGGTAAAGAAAAGGTAGAGTTAGGGTTATTACCCTACCTTTATATAAAGGTATATTTTATAATATATAACCTACACTAAGTAGTAGTTAGTACTATATAGCCTATATTACAAACTAACTCTTTTAACAAGTATAGATATCTCTAAGCTAACTAATACCTATAATAACTTATACAGAGTTTAATTACGTAGTTGTATATATTATAGTAAATCTTATACTATGTTAATATTTCTATAGTAGAATTGCAGTACTAATTATATATATATCTAAGGGTATACTATATAGCTAATACAGTTGCTTATATAGTATATTATCTTATATAATCTAAGGCTTCTTAATACTATACCTCTCTTACCTTATTAGTAGCCCTAGTATTATCTTTAAGGCTAGTAAAACACCTACTTAGAGCTATATAGATGCACTTACGCCTTTCCTACTACTACTAAACAGCTTTAAATTACTATTTATATAGTTAGTCTTAGCGTAAAGGCCTATATTATACTATTTATACTACCTACCTTATTAAGTACTATATATA
>MU005798.1:47061-80423 GCA_010093715.1 Pleomassaria siparia CBS 279.74
TCTCGACTTATAGTGTATCTTAGTGTTATTACCAGGACTTGCAAGGCGTTTTCTAGCACTATAGATACTAGTTTAAGTAGTCTTATTAGGGCGTGTATAGGTAATTTAATAAAATACGTTCTATAGGCCTGAAATTAACGTTATAGAGATCCTTTAAAATTACGCTCTATAACGTAATACATATCTAACTATAACTATATAGGATAACTAAACACGCGTTAGTAAATTAATTAACGCAGTGTAAACGTCTATACAGCGTTATTATTATATAGAAACGTAGTAGTATAGGTTGACTTATAGTAAAAACACTGTACTTTTATGTAATAATTGTGTAATAATTAAGTTCCTAATCCTTACCTACTAAGTCTTATATACGCTTCTGTATAAGGCCCTAATTATCCTCTGTAAGGCCTCTGTATTAGTAGCGCTATTAATTTGCGGCTCCTCGTAGTACTAATAGCCCTATAGGCGTCCTATCTAGATAGTTCGTCTATATGTCTACTCGTTATCCTAGAAATAGAAGGGTCCTGTAGTTAATTAATATTAAAGTTGTGCTCCTTGCAGGCCGTGTGAAATATCTCCGTAATTAGGTCTTCTAACTAGGGCAAGAGGTGTAACTAATATTAAAGAAAGTAACAGGTATGCCTTTCTATCTCCTTATAAGCCTTAAACGCAATAGGTGCCTATTGCGTAGGCGCAGGATCTTAAGTAGGTACGTAAGGATTTGCGGGATAGTAATACAATTGCTACAGAGCCTGTTAATAATAGGGCAAAGTAGATTGTTAATTAAGTAATTAAAGCTCCTGTAATATCTGCTGTTAGATATTAGTCAGATTGCTGCCTGCGCCTGCGCCTTCTCTGCAAGCCTTATTAATATCACCTCTTCTACTACCTTGTTTCTGCGCCTCTGCTGCGCGTTAATCTTTATATTAAACTAACGTAAGTTCTATACGAGTTAACAGCCTCTTAGCTATACACTAATTTTCTGTAATATCCGCCGCCTACATTGCGAGAATTTAGCTGTTAACGTAGTAGTAATAGTCTCTTTGCACTAGAAGGCCTAGCGTACGCGCTACCTAATAGGTTCCTCTATAGTAATAGCATGTAGGCGTGTTACAGAGATTTAAATCTCTAACACACTAACTTAGACATATATATATAGTTCTACGTGCCTAGAGACCTATATAATCTATCTGCACCTTCCCTAGGTCCCTACGTTGTATAACCTCTAGGGCCTTATATTAACCTACTCTTTTAACTTTTGCTAGAATTTCTAAATCTTATTCAGAATAGAGACATCTACATTTTGTCCTGCTTAGGTAAGCATTTTGTAGAGTCTCTCCGTACGCGGGTGTCTAAATCTTCTGTGTAGTCTCTAGAGTTTAGTTTATGTAAAGAATAACATAGCATCCACCTAGCTATAATTAAAAAATAGGTGCCCCTACTTCTGTATAACTAGAATTATTAAGTTATTACTACGTATAATTAGGTTTAGAATATTATTAAAGTATACTCTAAGCGTGTCTGCATCTGCTAGTAATAGCAGAAAGGGCGTAGGGGTATCTAAGATGTAGTAGGTAACTATGCTAAGCTTATTCTCTTTTCGTACAGTCCTAAGTAATTTAGCTAGGCTCTAGCCTCTAAAGCTTACATTGTTGTTGTTTAGAGTCTAATTAATCTTCGTGCGGGGGTTCTCCCTTAGGTAGGCTTCTACTTAGGCCTTCCCTACAGTAGAGATGCGTGCTGCTCTAGTGTCCTACAGTTTACCTTAATATACTATACAGTACCTGTCTTCTAGGATAAATTAATCTGCCTAGATAGCAGGTTCTATGCTGTAGATGTCCTCCCCTGTCGTGCAGTACAAGTAGGAGGCAGAGGTAAGAAAGTAAACAGCTTCTTTATCTTCCTTATCCTTATCCTAATCTGTTTCTTCCTCCTTACTGTACACAGCCTCCTTATTACCTTCTCTCTCTTTAAAATCTGTAATATGCGCTGTAACAAACGTGTGTGTTAGCGTTTCTTTATGCAGATCTTTATACGCGGTAATTAGACTTACTTATCCTAAGACAGGTAAGGCGTGCTAGTTAGCGCTAAAATGCGCCTTTCTGCGCCAGATTTAGCCTTTGTAGGCTAACTACCGCCTTTACTACTTAAGGCGGGGTTTCTTAGCTGGCTTTAGGGGTCCTGCTTCCCCTCGTGTGTTATTAGTAGGGCGCTAACGCTTCCTGTCGCGGCTTATCCCCCTCTCTAGGCTTTTAGCCCCCCTGTTACTAATATAACGTCTACTAATAATAACGTTTGCCTATTCCTCTACCTGTGCTAACGTAGATTGCGCAACTATAGGCAGGAGCATTAGGTCTCTAGTAATATAATCTAAAAGTAACCTAATATATTCTATTACCTAGAGTTCCTAGGAGTTCTAACCTAGTTTAGTCTAAAAAGGTCTGAGATAGTTAAGAATTCCTGCAAGACTAATTTCTCTTCTATTTATACTCTTTAATAGAAATATAGGCATTTTGCATCTGTTCCTAGCAGGTTCCTAATAAATTAAGCATTATGCCCTTTAAATAGGACCTAGTAGGACTCTAGAATAGATTATAGGCTCTTTTCTAGTCTCTGTGCGTTAACTATAAGGCCTTTAGTGTCTCTAACACCTATCTTATATTAAAATTAACTCTCTGTGTCTTATGTGTAAACTTACGAGGTAACTAAACAAAATAGTACTTATAATCCTGTTCCTATTAGTTATAGTCTAGCCTATTCTTCTTCTTAAAGACATAAGGTAGCTCTAGCCTAGGCAACGCGGCTCGTAAACTAGTAGTTTCTAGTACTACTTCCCCTTCTCTGTCTAGGTTTAATAAGTTAAATAAGGTTAGGTCTCTGCTGTTATAAGCCTCCTTAGCCTCCCTTAGAAGTCTTAGCTTCTAGTCCTCTTTAGTCCTTCTAGCCTATTATAGAATGTCTGCAGCTCTCTGCGCTAACGCGGTTGCATAATGCTAATAGGGGCAGTAGGGTTATTAACTACTCCTACTATTTAGCTAATTACCGCCCCTAGGGCCCTAAACGTGTAGAGGCTACTAGCCTAGCTGTACAGCAGGATTAAATAACCCTAGGTGTAGTACCTAGGCTTCTTCTAATCCTTAGTATGCTAAAGCAAAGGGTAACTACAGGTTAGAGGGTAAAGCATTAGGGCCCTAGCGTTAAGCTAGCTAGTGCCTCCCTTAGATCCCTTAGGCCTGATAACGGGTCTACAGGTATCTTAAATCCCTCTAGTAGCTCTATCTATAGTATTATAGATTCCTCTCTGCCTTATAAAGGGGAGCCTAAAGCCTCTATTAGTTAGGCAGGTGCGTTGTTACAGACGCCTTCTATAGCAGCGTTAGGTTAGGTAGGGTTTCTAGACACTGCCTAATCTAGTAACTAGTACCCTACTACGTAGATAGAGGGGGGAGCAATTTAAATGTAAGTGTACTACTTAGGTAAGTAGTTAATAATTATGTAATAGAGATAGAAGAGATAGTATTATTAGTGTAGATAGTTAGAACCAGCCTAACGTAGATAAGACAAATTACTAAGTAGCAAAGCTTACACTAACTTAGATATATATATGTTGTTCTAGTACGTAACTAGAGGCCTACGTAATCTATCTGCACCTTCCCTAGGTACCTATAACCTCTAGGGTCTTACAGTAAAACCTACAGAATCCGTGTCTAGGTAAGTCCTTTACCTTTAAACAAAGTTAATATCTAATATTTACTACTATATTATAAAGTATTATTATAGCCTTTTACTATAACATACCTGTTATAGTATAGTAATAGTAGATATAAGTAGGGTTATATTATATTATAACGTTATATATAATTTATATACAAAGAGAAGTAACGGATAATAACTAGTTAGTATGCTTTAATTAGTAACTAAACACTAAGTGCATTAAGTACCCTACTAGACTAATTATAATTCCTTCCTATCCCTCTGCCTACAAAGCAGGAAGTAGGAAGACAATATAATAGAAGAGGAGGATGCTCTTACTCTCCTATAATACTTAAAGTAAGAGGAGAATAAGGTAAAGCTAGCAAAAAGGCTAGTTGCCTAGCAGAGATAGAATAGGGCGTAATAGCTGCAGATCCTGCTTAGATATTCCTTATAGAGTAAGGATGCATATAGGATATATTACACACCTAGAGCATATAAAAGAATTAGTTATAGTAAGGTATTAACTTCTAGCTAGATGTATAGTAATTAAATAATGCTATAGGGTACCCTACTCTTTCTTAGTTATTAAATACTTGCCTCCTTAGTAGGTAGTTTAGTGCCTAGTAATTAGCTAGACTACTCTATTGTTTTTAGATAAATTCCTTGTCCTTATATCAAAATAGCAGATTAGATACTAGAATTAGGACGTAGAGAACTAAGATAAGGTAGGGCTAGAGACCTAATCCCCTATATACCTAGATATAGTAAAGAATGTTTTATTCCTAATATATTACCTCCTACAGCGTAAAACAGATAGAATGTTAGAGATTATACTTCTTAAAACTGTATTATTATAAGGGGTTTTAGGGTAGGAAGCCTTAAGGTGTAGGGGTATAACTATATTAGAATAAACCCTTATATAGAAACTTAAGAGAGATAAGATTAATATATATAGTAGGCTTATGTAGGTCCTATCTAACTTAGGCACATTAGTAGCATATAAGAGGGTAGAATACTCTTATAACTATACTATATAGGGTTAGTCAGGACTATACTTTATACTAGGCATTTTTACTAAGAGTAGGGTAATAATCTAGATAACTTATTTCTATGTAAGATACTAAAGTTATAGTAAGAAACTAAGTTAGCTTAGATCTAAGGTAAAGACTATATATATATATAGCTTAGATACACTAAGTAAGCTTCTTAGGTATACTAAGCAGATAGTAAGACATGTTATAATACTACTAACTATAGTAGATAGAGATTAAAAAATATAGATACTTATAGCCAGGACCTGCTAGTGTATTTAGTTATTACTAATAAAGAAGATAGGGTTAACTGTTATAAAGTAGTATAAAGTTAGTAAGAGATGTTTATATAATTAAGTAAAAAGAGTCTCTAACAGCATAGAAGAATATCTATCTAGTAATCTAAGGGAATATAAATACTTATATAAGCTTAGCTAAGGCAACGTAATAACTGCATAGAGTAGGTAAGCACTATACATAATAGTTTTTACTATTTGCTCCCTACCTACTTAGTAGGCAAGATAATAATAATAAAGTAGTAGTTATTATTTATATACGCTCCTTTTATATATACTATTAGTACGCGTATATAAGTAACGCGTTATTATAGTAGCGCGTAGTATTACTTAGCGTGTTATAGTAATACTAAAACAGGTTTAGTGCCCCTAGATTTAGCATAGCCAACAACCTCCCTATTACTACTAGCAAACTAATTAACATAATACAGACCTAATAGCGCAAAATAATATTACTCCTAAAGAATAGCTAGCCCTTCTTAAGGAGGCAGCCTCCTATTAACACGGCGCTGCGCAGGGCTTTATAGGCAGGCCTTATGTTAATATTGTGGCAGCGCACCTGTACTGCGCGTTAGACCTAGTATACGCGCGATTACTGCAGGATGCTAGGAAGCCTAATTAAGCGTTACCTATAGGCTCCTAGCCTTGTGTAGGATACCTTACGTCCTAGGCGTTAGATGTTAGGCCTGTCTTTATTACTAATTCCCTACTCTCTGCCGTATGGCTACTACGTGCTAGCGTGGCTAAGGAAACATTATTGCATAATAGTTAGTTTCGCCTTATACAGGCAGCTGCTAATATTACTAATGCAGGTAATAACTTAGAGGGGGGGAACAATGCTTATGCGTCTAAGGGCAAGCAGCGCAATAAGTAAAACAGCAGCTAGCCCTAATGTTTACTGCGTTTAGAGCGGCATAATAAGCAGAAGCGCACGGAAGATAATAAGAATAAAGAGGGTAGAGAGGGAGGAGAGTAAGAATAGGGGTAAGAGGAGGGAGGTAATAAGGTAGAGGAGGAAGAAGAGGGGGGAGAAGATAAAGAAGGATAAGAACCTACCTATATTAATACTATTACTAGCAATAACTGTTACGCTGCGCAGCAGCGCAAGGCTAGGTTACACGCCTAGCTTAAGTAAAGAAGGGTGTCTTTAGGCCTTATAGAGCTAGGTAAGGAGGCGCCTAGTATAGAGCGCGCTGCGTACACGTTAATTAAGCCTAAGGATAAAGGCATAGTATTATAGATCCTGTAATAGCGCATAACTAAAGATAGATGCTTTCTCTTAACAGCGTAGTAACTATACGCAACTGTCTGCACTATGCTTAAGAAAGCTAAGGCTATAGGTAATACTACTACAGTAGTACACGCTTAGCTGTTCTTACAGGCATAGCAGGCGCGTAGGTTGCCCGTAGTGCAGGCTATATTAGGGCTGCCAGTCCTATTACTGTCTAAGGCTGTAGGCACATCTACGGCTGTTAAGCCGTACAGCTTCTCTGCCCTGTAGGAAGCAGTAACAGGCATTATAGACAAGCTAGGTGCTTAACACATCTAGTACTACTAGACTATAGCCTTTCTATATTACAGGTACTGCGATAAGGTAAAGTAATAGCAGCTAGAGGAAGTAACAGTGTTACTGCGCAATAGACGAGGTAGCTAGGGTTAGCTAAAGACGCAGGTTAAGAATGCCTTATTCTAGGAAATAGAGACGAGGGTAACTAGGGAGGCCTTTAACTAGCAACTTAAGTAGGTAAGACGTTGGCTTAAGACTGCAGAGACGCTTAGCTAGGGGTGTCTCTGCTTAATGCCCTATAATACTATTACATTATCTTAGGTTAAGTAAGGGTTACGCGCTACTAAGTTTACTATCTAGCTTACGCTTGTTAAGAAGGTAAATAAGCAAGTAATTAGGGTAGGCAACGCTATTAGGGACTAGCTAGGGCAGGACTGCATTGCTAGTAGGCCTATTACCCCTAAGGAGCTGCTAGGAATTAAAACAGTCCCTCTAGCAGAAGGGGCGCAATTTAAGGAGGTAGCTAATAGTAATAATAAAGACAAGAAGGGGGTAGAAGAGGTAGAGATAGCTAATAGCTAGGAATAAGACAAGTTAGAGGTTATAGAGGACGTGTAAGCACGCACGCTGTCGCTTAGTTAGGCTAATAGTAGGCGCTGGCAGTGTATTCTAGATCTACTAGAACCGCCTATCTTAACTGCCCTTACATCTGCCTAGACAGTAACGTGTTAATTACCTACTACTAGTTAAGTTACTATCTGTTGCAGGTTCTCCTTTATAAAGACATCTACGGCTTACCTACTACTATAGAACAGCAGCATAAGCTCCTATCTGCTATAGAGGGTGTTAAGACACCCTCTGCGTTCCTGCGTAATTCCCGCGCCGTTCTTGCTAAGGCTAAGGTACTCTAGCCCTACGTTAAGAAGGATAAGGTCTTTAAGCCTGTCTAAACTCTAGCTAGGAAAGGCTATAGCAAGCGTGCTACTACTAGCTAAGGGAATATAAGGAGATACCTACTAGTAAGGAAGAATCTAGCCCTGCATAGGGTAACGTACTTAGCGTTAGGCTAGAGGAGTAATAATAATTACCTTTGCGTAGGTGTAGAGTTGCTTAGGAGATAATATAGTAAAGCTTTCCTATGTCATGTGCGTACAGCGTGTAGGCACCCTAGCGCCAAAACAGTCTAATAAGACGGAGACGAGGACGTAATAGTAAGCTTCTTAACTACTTTACCTGCTTAAGACAAGTCTTACTAGCACGTTACAGCTGCTAATAGGCATCTTTAAGCATTATAATCTTAAGATTAGCACTGCTATCTACACGGCTATTGCTAAGAAGATTAGAGAAGGTACGTCTAAATACCTTGCCCTACTAGCTAGGCAACCTGCCTCTTCCTAGGACTAAGCTAATCTAAAGACGCTAGGACGTACTGCTATAGAAGACTTATACTACGTCTAAGTCTAACCCCTAGAAAGAGGTAAAGATGCTAGCTGCTTATAGCGGCGCTAAGGATAGAGGCCTACCTAGTTAAGGAGATTAGAGTAGAGAATAAGTACATAACAGACGAGGCCTAATCATAGCTAAGGCAGTAGTAGGGGGGGGGGGTATATAAGATTAGCGCTGTTAGGTAGTTTCTGCTATTAATTAGCGTTAAGGAGTAGTACCCTTCTATAATTACGCATTAGTAGGTAGATAAATCTAATCTACTATTAACACTACGTTAGACTGTTTAACTATAAGTTAGTTCTAGACTATATTCCCCTCTATATACTATAATATCTGCCTAGGTGTCTATTTCTTTATTAACCTAATAGTATTTACCCCCGTGGCTAGGGTCTTCCTGTCTGTTTTTAAAGGTTCTGGGCACTTATTAGCAGGATGGCCTAGATCTCTATAATAAAAGCATTTAACGTTCTTCTTCTAATCCTTACTATCCTTAGTAGATACTTAGTAGGACTTAGATTTGCTACCTTAGTTCTGCGCGTTACTAGTGTTGCGTAGTTATAACAAAGGTAACGCGCTACTGCGTTATAAGTCCTCCTCTAGTGTAGATGCCCTATAGACTAGGTCTTATTATATATGTAGGAATTTATAGTAGTTTGCTATAGCTGTCCTAAGTGCTAGAAGTAGTCTGCTGTAAAGGTGCATCTAAAGATGCCTGTCTTTATAGGGTAGAGTTATCTAAGATTCTAACGTTGTTAGATAGGCAGCAAACTTAGTTACTAATTTATTTTCTCCCTGTCTAGCCTTAGTATATTGCATCGTGACCTAAAGTTCTCGCCTTATTAGATTTTTAAGCTGGTGCAGCAAGAAGGTTATTATCTTGCTCTAATCTAGCGCTTTACTGTTAGTTGCTTACTAATGCTGTATCTATATCTCCTAGTTAGGTAGGGTTAAGTATTAGAGTGTGTAAGCAATCTTCTAGTCTTTAGTGTTAAATGCGGCTAGGTCTATTTAAAAGGCTATCTTAAGCCTTATTTAGAAGTACTAGTGCTTACTAACGCTTTTACCTTTAAATGTTAGTATTATCTTAATTTTAGGTCTACGCGTGGGAATTATAGTCGCGACGCCCTTAAGTTAACGTTAGTGCCTTAGCGGGGGGCTGTTATTAAGTTCTACAGAAGGTACTCCGCCTCTAGGTAGTAGTAATTTGTTTAGTTTATCTGTGTCTAGCGTAGGGGGCGCCTCCTCTTTTAGTTGTTTTTCGCAGTTTGCTAATAGTATATTATGCAACTCTAGCTGCTAAGTATAGAGTGTTTTAGAGGAAGCGTGCGCCTTTATTACTAGAGAAACCTAGGTAGAAGCCTCTCTATCTCTAGGTGCTGCCTGTACTAGTTGTGCTGCGTTCTGTTCCTATAGCGCCGACATAGTGTAGCGCTGTTGTTTTAATAGAAAGGAGAGGGATAGTTAGCTTAATTAAGTATAGACTAGCTAAGCTACTATGCAAGTAACAAGAATTTACAGGTGTAAAGGGGCTGTACAGTGCTAAGCTAACTTATAGTAATAAGAAGACTAAATTCCAACGTGCTAGAAAGGTGCTAGCTCTAACTATATAGCCCTAATTACATAAGTCCTAACTACTTAGCTAACGTAACCCTAGTGTATAGTTACGTATCTAACAGCCCCTCTTATACCTAGGAATACACTGCTAACACTACTATAGGTTTGTAGGCGCGCAGTTGCCCTGCTAGTTTCTAGGGTTAGCCTAGGGTAACCCTGCGTTTAACACCCTAATAGCCTCTTTAGCGTTCTAGATAAGCTGCATAAAGGTTAGGTAGTCCTCTAGGTAGTTACGTAGGTAACCTAAGATCTTTATTTACTATTATATAGCTACAGGGAGCTTACTCTACACGAAGTATATTATAGGCAAGTGCTGCCAGGTGCTATCTAGATAGCAGAAAGGGTGTAGATTAATAGAATTACCCTGCGTTATTATAAACGCGTTAAACGCAGCCTACGTATCTAGCGTGCGCTATACGCAGTTGTAGAACGGCATAGCATTATTAAACTTAATATAACCTGCGTCTTTAGTCTACCTAGCAATGCGCGTAAACAGAGTCTCGCTAGTAACACGTGTAAGTAATTAGGCGAGGGTTGTAATTTCTTCTAATTATACGGCACTGTTAATTAAGTCGCGTAGGCTGTTTCCTAACAGGAGTAAGATAACCTATACTATTTAGTAGTAGGTGTCTAGGCTACATTTATTTGTCTGTAGGGCTATGTTAAGGTCCTTAATCTACTACTCTACCTCCGCTGCTGTAGGTCTATCTCTATTAAGCCTAGGGGGGTCTTGCATCCTAATAAGCGTATCCCTCTGCATCTTCCTAGCCCTCTTAATAATAGAGGGATAAGAGGTTAAGGACTCTTAGGTACTAAAGGCCTAAATAGTTTAGTTAAGCCTGCGTTGCACGAGGTTAATTTAGTCTATAGGTGCTCCTAAATCTTTAAGGCCAGCCAGTTAGTCTAGTAGGTCCCTGACTATCTAGTCTCTAGTAGAAGACAGTTAGCCCACGCGGCGCCCTTCTAGGCCTAAACTAAGAGCCTCTAATCCTAAAGAGAGTTAGTTAACCCCTAATAGGAAGCCTAGTAGTTAGGGTGGATTACTAATAACTCTAGAGGTTAGGTTGCCTTATAGGCCCTGTCTACTTAGGTACTTAGCACTTAGCCTTCCTTAGGAAGCTAAGCCGTGTATAGCAGTTGCCAACGTTAGCGTAGAAATAGGCTGCTAGCTTCTGATATTTTTAGGGTTAAGTACCTGCCTGCCCGTAAGCCGCTCGTAATCTGGCTCCTTGCCAGCCGTGACAGGCGCTAAGGAAAGCGAGGATAGGCTATAGCCTTTATTATTATCTGTTTCTATAATATCTCTAATGTCTTAGTTATCTTACTCTATAGCATGCTCCTCTGGCTAGGCGCTACTGTGCCTACTTATTATTACTAGGTTGTTGCTAGAACGTGTACATTCCTTGCTGTTAGTACTGCGCCTAGGGGGCATTATGTTGTTAATAAGTATAGAGTGTAGGATTGTTTAATTAGCTAACTATCTAATATATATAGGATAGATAAAATTAGGTTAGAAAGGATAGGTGTATTAGCTAGGAACGCAAGGGAGATAAGATAGATATATACTACAGGCTTACGTAACCCCTGCGGCCTATAAGCGCCCTAAGGCTTACGTAGGCCCTATCTATCTAGCTAGGGCACGTAAGAGGGTAGAAGACTATTACTGTTGTTTATCTTCCTGTAATCCTCCTATGTGTATAGGTCTATTACTATAAGCCTTCCTGTTATTTTTGTTTTAAGTCTAGCTAAACTAGCTAGTTGTAAGTAGGGTAGAGGTGTAGGCCGTTCCCCTACGTTACTTCTTCTAGTCTAGGCTCTCCTTATTATAGTGTAGGCTTTCTAGTAGTTAGTGTTCTTATTCTGCTGTTCCTATAACTTAGTTTATAGGTTGCAGCGTTTAGGTTAGTGTTATAGCCTTGCTATGTTCCTCTATATAGTTCTCTGTATAGTTGCGCAGTTATAACTCTCTAGTTTTCTTCTTATTACTTCCTCTCTACTTTATAGTCTCTAGCCTATAGATGCGACGTTTCTTAAATATCCTAGTTTTATCTAGTTGTAGGTAGTGTTTACGCGTGTTTAATTAGTTCCTCTAGAATAACACTATGTCTAGTGCATTGCCTTTTATAGGGGGCAGCATCTTCTCTACCCTCTGCTTATCCTTACCTGCTTCCTATAGACTAAGTTCCTATAGTAGCGTTAGTAGTATAAGTGTGTTAATTTTAGTTAGAGGTTCTATCTTGTGTAGCGGTGTGCAGGTCTATTCCTAGGCTTTAAGCTGCGCTTTTACGTCTTTAATCTTAAATAGAGTGTCTAGTACCTTTGCCTTTAGCGTGTTGCGTGGGTATAAGAGGGTCCCGTCCTCTACCTACTACCTATACTATGCTAATTAGTTCTAGTCCTCTTGGCTCTATGTATCTCTCAGCCCTTCTATTGCTTTTATTATTAAATTATTTAGTAATTCTAGTTTCTAAGACTTAAATGTCTAGTCTGTTAGGCAGTTGTTAGGCGCGCAGTATACATCTATGTTAAGTAGTAACGTATAACGTTTACCTATATCCTAGATGTTAAATTACACAGTTACTATATAATCTCTAATAGCAGCTTGCGTCTTAGCTAGGTACTGCTTAGTTTCTTTATTATTTATTATTCCTTTCTAGTTTAGAGCCGTGTCTGTAAAGGCGTAGACTGTGCTTAACTTCGCGTTTAGCACTTAGAGATTAGTTTAGAGGCGCTCTAGCGTGAGCTGTTACTGCCTTCTGTCCTTCTAATTCTTCTCCTCCTTATTAATAGGGCATGTGTAGTTTCTGTGCCTAGGCTGTGCAGATTCTCTGCTCTTTTCTAGGCTTATCTTGCTTTGTTATTTACGTAACCGCATTATGGCGTATTTAGGGTGCAAGGCCTTTTTAGCTCTGTCTTACGCTAGGTATTCTTGTTTAATTCTAGCAGAGCTGCAACTACTCTATCCTACCCTACTGCTTATCCTAATAACTGTTTCCTAGGCTTTGCAGTGCTTGTCTGTCTTTAGGTTTCTGCCTATTATATTTAGGCTTACTAGTTACCTACAGCGTAGTAGTGCTTATAGTGCTAGGTGTTAGGCTTTATGTACGGGGTTAAATGTAAGGTAGTAGAAGGTAGTAGTATTTAATATAGTAGGGGGGGTAAAATGTACCTAAGACTACTCTATGTATAGGGCATTTTATATAGCAAGAACAGAGGCTAAGGACGGGCAGTTAAAGTAAAACGGCAAAGTAAGCGTGAAAAGGCACAGTGATAGTAAAAGGACATAGTAAAAGTACAAAAGCATAGTAAAGGTATAAAGGCATAGTAAGAGTAAAAAAGCATAGTAAAGATACAAGAGCACAGTAAAAGTAAAAGGCCTAGTAAAAGTAAAAAGCCTAGTATAACCAAAAAGCTACAGTAAAAGTAAAGAGCATAGTAAAGGTAAAAGGCTACAGGGAAAGTAAAAAGCATAGTAAGAGTAGCACAGTAAAGGTAAAGAGCCTAGTAGAAGTAAAAGTATAGTAAAAGTAGAAGAGCTAGGGGCTTACCTAACCCCTATAGCCCGTAACTACTCTAAGGCATACGTTAGCCCTATCTAGCTACTACCTGTAAGAGGGTTAAATATAGCTATAGTTCTCTGTATAGCTTATTATTACGTTACAATCAGGGTTATATAGGTATTATTACGTCCTAAGGGTTACCTACTTCTGTATAGAAGGCTAGGCAGAAGGGCATTATACAGTCTGTAACTAGTATAATTATAAGACTATAAATAGTATCTGTAATATAGCTGCACGTGATTTATAGTATAGCTATATAACACCTAATACAGATTAGCGCAGAGTATAAGCAGGAAATAAGCGTTAGGCGTAAGGTATTAATATAATCTAGTAAGGCGTAATGCATTATTATAATTAAAAGGCATATACTAAGACTTATGCGCGGTTAATTAGTAGAACATATTATAATACCTTAACGTCTAATAGGGTTAGGCAGTTAATTGCGATGCATTAAAGTCTAATAGGGTTAGGAGGTTAATTAAGATTTATTAGGTCTGATAGAGGAGGGACTGCAATTAAGATTCCTTAGGTCTAATCAGACTGCGATTAAGATTCCTTAGGTCTAATTAGACTATAATTAAGATTCCTTAGGTCTAATAGAGGAGGGATTGTAATTAAGTTTCCTTAGGTCTAATTAGACTGTAATTAGGATTCCTTAGGTCTAATAGAGGAGGGTCTGTAATTAAGATTCCTTAGGTCTAATTAGACTGTAGTTAAGATTCCTTAGGTCTGATTAGACTGCGATTAAGATTCCTTAGGTCTAATAGAGGAGGGACTGCAATTAAGTTTCCTTAGGTCTAATTAGACTGCAATTAAGTTTCCTTAGGTCTAATAGAGGAGGGACTGTAATTAAGATTCCTTAGGTCTGATTAGACTGCAATTAGGATTCCTTAGGTCTAATAGAGGAGGGATTATAATTAAGATTCCTTAGGTCTAATAGCAGAGGGCGATTAATTAGTATTATAAGCTAATATACTACCTATACCCTAGCTTAAGTTCTATTATACAATCTAAGTTATAATGCATAATACCCCCCTGCTACTTCTGTATAGATTATATAGTCGTAACCCTGCCATACATACAGACTATAGTATGTTAGGCAAGGCTATCTAACAACGTTATATACTTTAGTTATCTTTTACCTAGGCACTCTAACGTACTATAGTGTAACTAGTGTTAGGAAGAGGGGGGGATATTATAATACTAGACTCTTTAGTATTACACGTTATTCCTTTATAATTATCTTTATCTGCAATCTTGCATTATTCAAGCAGTTCTCCTTTGTTAGCATTTCTCCTTTGTTAGATACAAAGCAATTAGATTTTAAGAACGCCTTTATCTTTTATTTATTTCCTACCTATCCTGCTAGGTTCTGCTCTGTTGTGTTTCTGCGCCCTTTTGCGTGCTTCTTTTTTCTATAGCAAGAATGTATTTTCTATTGTGTCCTTGGTTATAATTTAGGTATAAGAAGTCGGACGACAGCGCGCATAGGCCTATAACTATCTATTACCTTTTAGCATAATTCCTCTATATAGGTTTACTTACCTTTGCTTAATAACGCTTATCTACACCTGTCTAAAGTAGTAAACGTCTTATACTATAGCGCTAAGACTCTAGTCCGCTATACGTCTCTAACTAGCTATAGGTAGCAGGTTATACTAAATTTAGGTAGCTGCTGTAAGTGCCTATTGCCTGCGTAGAGGACTACTAAGAAACGCTAACGCGTAGCAGGTTAGAAGAATATCTAGAGGCTGGCCTCTTACCTACTAGAAACGCCTAAGTTAAGGCTTGCTACCTACCTACTACAGCGCTTACTCTTAACACGCTCTATTTACGCTCCTCTATCTCCCCGTGTTTGTAAACTAGATTATAATGCATAACGAGCCTAATTACAACCTACCTATGCTAAATAATCTAAACTAGTATTAATATAGCCTAGCTATTACTAGCCGCCCTAATCTAATTTGTTATAGTAGTAAGAACCCCTATCTTATCTGCGCATTTAAAGCCGTTATTAGCAAGTACTAGGCCCTAGCGTCGCCTAATCTAGACGACTATATCTAGCACCTCTATTACGTAGTACGCAATTACGTGGCGCACGCATATACTATACCTCTAAATTAAATACACTGCATTAGTCTACATATTTTCTACATGTTAGAAAACCTAGGCAGCGCTAGCGCCCTCCTACTAGTCTAGAGCTATACTAAAGCCAGCCTCTTTAACGTATATACGATAGATAATAGGATATATAACTGTTACCTTACTGCCGTCCTACTACTTAATTTCTGTTACACAGTTAACTTAACAGTTAACAACGCTAGCCTGCTACGCTTAGTATATAAATTACTAAAGCAGTCCTTTAATATAAACATCCCCTCTAGCTATAACTACCTAGGACTATAGTATGCAGGATAATATGCGTCGCTAGCATATAACACGATAGTATTAGCCGCCGCGCCCTATATACTTATTCTGCGCCTGTGTTGCTAGGGAATACTAGGTCTAGCCTACAACGGGGCAACTACATAGCTAAAGCAAACTAAGCAGTTTAATACCCCTAGACACGTTAACCTTAGGTAGTATTAAGTCTATATAGATAGTACCTAGGATCTTAACTATTCTCTGCACGCTGTTATATCTTACTAGGGCGCAAACCCCTAAGCTAGCTAGTTCCTTACCTTAACGCGCAGTCCCTGCGCGTATATTAAGATAAATAACTATAGTGTAGTAAGAAAGACTACATAGGTATAGATAATAGCTTGCTTGCAAACGTAGGGAAGGGCTGACGCGCAGGGTTAGGAGCTATTTCCTGCTAATCCTGGCTATAAGGCTCTTCTACCCTTGCTAGGAGAGGGTAGTTACTTGCTATACTTGTTAATTTATATAAGGGTTTAGTAGGAGGTAGAGGTAGGGATGTTAGTTGTTTTATAGGAGTAGGTAGTTATATTGTTAGTTTTAGTTTTGCAGTCCCTATATACCGTGTTATAGCAGCTAGTCCTGCTACTACCTACTGCCTGTTTCTACACTTATAGCTGCTGTAATTTCCTTCTTTTTACACCTTAACTAGGAGTAATTACGCTAGAGGGGGGGGGATACCCTAGTATCTTAGTCTTACAGTAAATAACTAGGTAACTATAGGTAAAGTAATACGCTGCATTATTATAGTTGTTATAGCTAACCTCTCCTAACATTATCTTATCTATTCTAGCTTAGTAGAGGACGGCTGTTTAGGTAAACCTACGTACCTTGCTTAACGTCCTACGCCTTAGCTCCCTAAGTGCGTGTTTCCTTTGCCTATAGTAAGTTACTGTTACTAGGTATTATTAGCGTACTTGCATAGGTATCTTATCTAGCACCCTACGCTTGTTAAAGGGGGGAATAGATATAAAAGTCTAGTCCTAGGTTGTCTCCTGCTAGCCTTATCTATGCTGTATAACCCTTTCCGTGATATGCAGTTACATAGTTAGTAGGTAGGTAGGTTAGTAGTAGGTAGAATCTAAGGTAGTAAAGCGAGTTGTTTACAGATAAGGTATATATAGTGTAGGGTAGGTAGGTAGGGTTATCTAACTAGGTTATAAGGTGCCTATATAAATATTAAAGATGTGTACTAAAGGTTACGTGACTACTTATAATTATATAATTACGTAGTAAGGTGCTTGCAATAATTATGTAAGTAGTAGTTAGGTAAGCGCCCTACGCAATAATTATTTATTCTATACTAGAAGGGATTTTGTCTAGCTTGTTTACTGCCTACTAGTATAGGGGCTCTTGTAAGAAGTAAACATTGTATAACTAAGGATTAGGGGCACAGAAGCCTAATATCTATTAATTACGCAGATGCCCCTGCCTTATACAGGAATATAAAGCGCTACCTGCTCTCCTTCCTCTATATACATCCTACTACTCCCTACGTTAATAATAGCATTTCTCTTCTACACTCCCGTGTTAGTTAGGGGCCTAGAAGGTCTATTCCTATATTATAATTTAATCTTAGAAGTAGTAAACAGTATAGGTGTTTACCTTAGTGCGATGTCTATTCTATTCGCGCCTAACCCTGCTTAAGGATAAGGTTACTATGCCTACTAATGCTTAACTCTGTAACCTAGAGACCTGGCCTAACTACTAAATTAATAATCCTGTCTACCTAGAATAGGTTTGCCTTGCGCGTAATAAGAGGGCTAACTTTGTGTAGGCTGCTGCTGCTCGCAAGGCTAGGGCCTGCACCCTTAGCAATAATTTAATACTGCTTAGGGTTAATGCTTATAAATCTAAGATATAGGCTTCCCTAGTTGCTAGTCCTACAGACTAGTGTGCAACTAATGCCCCTTATCGCGCATTAGTTTAACTAGTAGTAGTAGTAGAACAGTAGGACGCTAATACTATTATACTTAGGGCACCTTTAGGGCTTAACGTAGTTGTAACGTAGGACGCAGGTATTAGGGGTAATACATTAGCAGAGCAGTATGCATTTGCGTATAACGCACTTATAGAGGAGGCAAAGGGGGTTAGCACTAGCTAGGTATAGGTAGCTGTAGATAGGTAGACTATATAAGATAAGTAAATTAAGCAGAGGGCTATTTGAATCTAGTACGTGTAGTAGAGGAGGGTAATAAACATATACTACTGTAAGGGAATTATTTTAATACTTAGCGCGTTGCTAAGATTACGCTGCTAAGGTTATGCTAGCCTATAGACTAGCAGGCAGCTACTACGTGCTACAGGCTCTAGCAATGTGTACTAAATTACCTTTAGCATTCCCTTTATCTGCCCTCTGCAATACTAAGCGTAGCAGCCTGTTATAGTATATAGGTAGATAGCTGTTATCCTAACCTACGTCCTATTATTATTATACCCCGCATTCTGCATAACGTACTACAACACTGCCTAACAAACTACTAATATTATAGACGCGTAGTCTACTAACAGTAATATAACTCCTACCCTAGCAGGAGGTTATTTCTTATAAGTAGGAGTTATGTATACCTGCATACACAATCTAAAGTAGCCGTTCCTATAGAAGACAGGCGCAAAGCAGGCGTAACCTAATCTATAAGATAGGGTACCTAATGCTGTTAACTACTTCGCCTGCCCCCTCTGTAGTAGGTAGGAGGGGTGTGCCTATAGTATAAGAGTGCCACCGCCCCTACTACACATCCTCTTATCTCCTACCCTACTATAAGTGCTTAAACCTGTTATAGCGGCTACACTCTACGCTAATATAGTTATTTATTAGGAGTTAATTAAAGAGGTTAGGATAAGTGTAAGTGTTACTGTTAGTAGGGAATTATTCTGTCCGCAGTACTAACCTAGCTCTAAGGATAAGGTTACTATGCCTACTAATGCTAAACTGTGTTCTAACTATATAAATAACTACCCACGGTAACTACCTAGCTAGTGCTACCTTAACGCCTACTAGCCTATTAGTCAGCGCTACCTAGTAAGAGTCTGCACTACCCGCTAGTATAGAGTATAAGTTAGCAGCACTCCCTATAGGGAGGATATATAGGCGTCCCTAATTAGCAGTGCTAGTAACTGCTACGTAACTAAAGCTCTCTATTACGCAATAATAGGGTTTATTAGGGTAGGCACGCTAAGAGGGAATAGTAAACTAATGCCTGTATTTTGTTATTTCTTAGATAGGATTACAGAGTAGAATAAAGCTATCTAGGGTTACACGCTAGCTAAGCAATATACCTCTCTCTATAACGCGCTTATACGGGGAGCTAAAGGTAACACAGGCTAGTTAGGTAGTAGAGGGGAGCCTACACGAAAATACAAAGACGCTAGAGCAGCTATAGCATAATAGAATGCGTAATAATAACCCTTATATAATATACTATAGCACGTTATATAAGTAACACTCCTCTTCTTTACCTTTAGTAGTAGGGCAGGATAACTGCGTGCTACACTGCTGTCTACTAAGGAGTTAAGGAAGGGTAGGTTATAGGGTCTATACATATTAGAAATAATATAGTAAGGTAGAATAAGTTAGAATAGGATTTGCATAGTCTATGTCTGCGTACGGGAATTGCCCTACCTAAAAGGTGCGTAAGGATAGGCAGCCTTAAACTTAGTAAGGAGGAAGTTTGTAACTAAAGGGATGTTGTTAAACGCAGGCTCCTAATTAAGAATGTTAGTAGAGCTAGTCTATTAATCTGCAGGAGTAGTTAATAATGTTAGCGTAGTAATAGGGCGTAAATTCGTTGTTATAAGCACGGGGATAAAACTGCTAAGGCAGAGTTTGCTATTATAGTATTTATCTAGCATCTAGTATAGAAGCTGCAGTCTTATGCCTATGTAACAGTAGATAAGCGTTGCCTATAGTTTATTACTATTAGCGTTAGTACTAACTATAATAGTATTATGCCCGTTCTATCTAACAGCCTTAGATTACTAAGCCTTAACCTTAGTGTAGAAGATGTAATTTTTAAGGAATTCCTGCTTCTGCTTAGTAGAGAGCGCAGGGACTAGGGAGAGACGCTAGATTAGGGTGTTAGCAAGATCTTTAGCATTATCTAGCAGTAGGACTTTAATCTGCTAGGCGTGTTTAGTCTAAGTGCTTACAGATGTAGACTGCGTTAGTTACTAACCTCTTAAAAGTTAATCTAGATTATGTTACTAGACTAGTGCCTTAAGTCTAGTCTAATGCGATGCTAGTTAACATTAATAAGTAGTAGGTAAGGGCCTATTATACAAGCCGTAAAACTAGGGAGTAGACAAGCTATAGTTAATTATAAACGCCCTGCTAGTAGTAATAGTATATAGTGCAGGGACTACGTTGTAAGGGGATAAGTAAGAGAGGGTTATATAGAGTTAAGTAGGTAGCAGGTAGTATACTACTATTATATGCGTAGGTCCTAAGGTACTAGTGTAATGTAAGGGTTAAGTAGTATATGTAAGGGGTAATAGCTGTCTAAGTCTGTAGGTAAGTAAACGTAGGGGGGATATATAAGGGGGCCGCAGTTATTACATTCCTTAGGTACTAGGTAGCTAGAGCAGGGTATTAAGTAAGGATAACAGTTGTTAAAATCCTATAGATATACAGCTAAGGGCAGGGGCCTAGCTAAGGCTACTATAGATCTTGCCCTTATATAACAGCCTCCCTTATAACCTGGCATAGTAGTGTAATACTGCGTATGCGTAATCTAGACTTAAACTTAATAAATAACTATCTAGAGGTAATAGATAGATAATAGAAAATAGGTATTAAATTATAATACTAATTAAGGTATGTAATACAAGCCTGTATTATGTATAACTAATAATACCTAAATAACTACTATTACATAGTTAAGGTTTTATATATAGGAGTATAGTATAGTCTAGCCCTTTTACTTATAGTGCTATTACCTACTATACTACACTAGTTAGTGTTTTACTAGAACTTTAAAATGTCTTATATGTATATTAGCTAGTAAGGCACTTTTTTATAGGGTTATAACGTGCCTACTATAGCATATACCCTAGCCTTTTCCTATGTAATAGGCAAGGCTATAGTAGCCCTTAGACTCTGCCCTTAGAAGCATAACTTAGATTTATATCTTAGATAGATTACAGACCCTTAGAGGTTTAGGACAGAGATATAATTGTAAAGCGTACTTAGCATGTATATATATATATTCTGTAGCTTAGAGCGTTACTCCGCTCTTTATTAAATCTTACGTATTCTTTTTAGACTACAAGCTCCTTAAGCTTAGCCCCTTACATCCTGTACCTACTAGAAATATAGGCATACGTGCTATAGGGACGTGTTAAGCTTTAAATAGTAAAAAGGCCTAATTTATACTAGAAGAGGAGGGGACTGTCTGTAGAGGTTCGTGTTAGAGAACCCTGGCTCTAAAGGGGGCTAGTAGCAGAGGGCAATATTATATAGCCCCTACCTAATAGTCTGCCTAGTTCTAGTATAGGCCTAGTAACTCTACAGGCTAACCCCCTAGCACGTGCGCACTAGGGTGCTAGGCAGTACGCTAGTGCTTCCTATAATCTATTAACTTGCCCTACTCCTTCCCTGCCTTACCTTTCCTACTACTAAACTACTCCCGCTAACTATAACTATGTCACCCCTTACTGTTAACCTATCCCTAATAGCAAAGCAAACTAGCACCTTCTATTCCTTAGCAGATGTAAACTGCATCTAAATAAGTGCAAGTCCGCATAGTAACTAACCTACCCCTACCTATAGTACTAACCTAGCGTAGAATAAGGTTATAATACCTATAAGCAGCAAACTGTAGAAGCTTAAGCCTATACTAGACAGACAACTTAATAATATTAAGGACTCTAATAAATGCTATCCCGCCTGTAAAAAGGTTAACTTTGCCTAGGCTACTGCAGCTCGCCTGTTAGGGGCCTGCACTAACGGCGATAATAGCATACTACTTAGACACGACCCTAATAACAACAAGGTGTAGGCATCCTTAATTAAGAATAATAAAGGCCTGTTTGCCTGCAACGCAGTAGACTACTACGCTATAATCTAGATAGTAGTTATCACCTACCTAGCGGCTACAGCTAGTACCCGTGCTGTCCTGCTAAATACGCTGTCTAGACTTAACGTAGTAGCAAAGTAGGATAGGGGGATATAAGGTAAGACGCTAGCAGAGCAGTACGCCTTTGCTTATAACGCGCTTTTAGAGGAAGCTAAGCCTACTGCAGCTGCGTTAGGCTTAGACAGGAGATAGCTTAACTATTAGCTTAATAATAGAACTAAATAGGCACGTAGATAGGAAGGGATGTAGGTAGGGGGATAATATACTAACTGCAGTAGGTAGAAGCAGGCATAGTCTAGACGTTAATGCAGCAACCTACTTAATAACCTAACCTTTCCTAAGCGTAATAGAATAATAATAGATTGTAATTTTATTGCTAATAGTGTTGGCTTTAATGCGCGTAACAACGCGAATTGCATACAGGCGCTAGACGTAAGCCTTCTAGGTAGCCTAGGCAGCTGTTGCTACGGCGGGGGAGGGAGCAGGAGGGGGGCCGTCTCTAGCTATAGTTAGCTACCTGCCTACGTTTAATGCTGCTATTACCTATGTTAAACGTAGGCTCTGCTACGTTGTCCTCCTTAGCTAACTAATCTGTTATTATAAACGCCTGCAGCTAGCTAGTAGTAACCTCTGCTTATCCCTAGGGTTATCTGCACCTATACGCTAGTAGTCTTATTCTTCTGCCTCCCTGCTAAAGGGCTAACCTAGGGTAGTTGCGTTGTGCCTCGTGTACTCTCTGCTTAGCTAGTTACTCTACTAGGAACTTAGTTAGTATCTAACGGGTTACCTCTACACGCCTGCCTTAGCAGCCTTAAGATTATCTGTGCGTTCTGCCTCTGCGTCTAAGTAATTAATCCCCTAGACGTACTTGCAGTATCCTAACAGTCTAGCGTTTATAATAGTTATACGCTTAGACCTGTTGCTCTTAACCCTTTTATGCTCTATAGGTGCCTTCTTTAACGTCTATGCCCCCCTAGACGCGGAGTTAACGACCTTAACTAGCGCATCTACCTAGTTAATATTCTGCAGCCCTAGAGATAAATAACCTGTTAATATTCCGCTCTTTAAGGTACAGTTAATATAGGGCAGCCTGTTTAAAGGACTTTATATTTAGAGGGGCATAGTACATCTTATAGCTAGTTAGTTATTAAGCTTAATATTCTGCATAGTAAGTAGGTAAGATTGTAAAAAGTAATCTAGATTCTAATTGCCTGCTAAGATTACGCGGCTAAGGTTACGCTAGGTCAGCGTGCAACTACTAGGCCCTAGTTTCTATACTATATACTACGTGTAGGTAGATTCTATATATTATAATAAGAAAGATTATAGTATTTTTACCTATTTTAGGCCTGGTAATAAGTAAAGCGGGGTAAGATTGCGTAATATATAGTTTCTGCCTATTTTATATTTCGTGTTATAGTAGGGGCGCACCTCTGACTTTCTTACTTACTACCCTACACTTAACATGCTACCCGCAGGTCTAGATATAGACCTACAGGACGTTACGGCTAATAAGTATCTGTTAGCTCTAGTAGGAACCCTACACAATACTCTACACTAATCCTAGTATACCTTCTACTCTTACGTGCTAGATAGGCTTAGGCTAGCAGAAGCGTTTATTGCGTAGAACCTAGACGACGCCCTGCAGTAGATATGCAGCTAGATAACGCGCAGGAAAATCCTTACCCTAATTAAGGATGTTTACAAAGACCTAGCTTAGGAAGCTGCTAGGGAGTCCCTAACTAAGGCGGCAGCAGATGACGCCTAGGATGCAACGGATAAGGCAGATAACGCAATAGAGGGCCTGCATAATAAGCTAGACAGCGCACGGGATATAACAGACGCTAATAGGTCTAGCTACTATAGAGTTAAAAGAAAGCGCGCGCTAAGGGAGAAGACAACTATAACCTATGCACTAAATAGGGCGCTTACAGAGAAGAAGATAGACCTAGACCTTATTAAGGTAGAAGCTAATGCGCTAGACTAGGGGAATATAAAAGCGCCTGCTAGCTTGTTAACTAAAGAGCAGAGATATAAAAGGTTTGCAACTAGGTTATTAGGTATTAGGGTAAATGCAGTAGCGCAGATAATTGCAAAGGCGTTAGCAGTAGGGATAATAGACGTTTTTAGGGACTAGCAGGCTATCTTAGCTGTGTAGAAGTAATAATCCTACTATAGAAAGAAGCTGTTTAAAACAGTTGTAATGCTATTTAGGGAGTGCGACTAGGCGCAGGGCAACACAACTATCTTAGCCTTGCCTAATAATTAAGATAAGGATAAGGCAGGGCTTACTGCGTTTAAGATAGAAGCGTTCGCGTATAAGTATTTTAACGCGCAAAAGACCTAGGTAGACAGCATAGCAGATAAGATAAGGCACAGGTAGAAGATAGACAAGTTATACAAGGAGTTTAATCGCCTAGAAAAGGAGATTAAGAAGTAAAACTAGGGAATAAAGGGGAGAGGGGTTAGGTATTTAGACGTAGTAAAGGAGCACCTGTTTAGCTTAACGTATAAGAGGTACCTTAGACGCGCTGCAACTAAAGGCACTAATTAGGAACTCTAGCTAGCGTTTAGTAACTACTTAGACTAGGGTAAGAGATAGAATATCCTAAAGAAGCAGTTTAGGGGCGTTAGAATCTTTAGACTATTACTGCGAAGTCTCGTCCTAAACACATTTATTAAAAGGACGCTATTGCAAGCATAACTCTTGTAATAGGCTAACATAGTTACTAAATGCAACCTAGACGTAGTTTAGATAGCAGCTTAGATAGAGCTGTTATTTCTAGCATGCATAGATGAAAGTGCGCCGCTACTAGAGTTTGCGTTTCTAGAGCACCTTAATAGATATCCCTAGATAACCTAGCTAGTTACGTTGTTTCTATTATAAGTCGTGCTAATATCTGTGCAGGGGGTTAATTCTAACGTACCTACGCAGAAACTAAGCACACAATAACAGGGAGGGATAAGCTAGTAGGGAATAGAATATTATAGGAGATACTATGCAGGCAACCCTTAAGGATTAGATCTAGGCAGAGATATTATTAAACAGTACTACTGCGCCGTTATTTAGTTAAGGGTAGCAATAACAGGGCAGGCGTGTAGTAAGAGTAGGGACCCCCTACCTTACTAATCTTAGCAGCGACTCTTAATCTAAATTGCATACTGTCTTACCCTAGAGGTTATACTATGTAGAGGGTTCCTGCACGCAGACCTATGCTAAAGAGCAGAAATAAAAAGACTATGCATTACCTTTACTTGCTCCCCGTGCGTCTTAATAGGTATAGGGCACACCTCTACCTTAGCAGACGTTACAGCCAGACCGTGTTAGGCAACTTTGTCTACGCCCTTAGTACCTATATCTAAGACTTACTTGTCTGCTTAGTTAGTGTAACGGCAATCTTAAACGTAGTATATACCCTCTCTTTTTACGTAGGATAGAGCTCCTGTTATTTTCTGCTGTAGAGCAACTAGGGCTGCTAGCTTCTATCTGCGACGCAGTAGGGCCTCTATAACAGGTACTACCTTTGTCTTCTCTAGCAGCTTACGCGTTTAGAGTCTAGAGCGCATAAGTAGATAGATGTAAGGAAGGTAACTTAGTAACGCTTGCGCGCCCTAGGATAGTGCGTTTGTTTACGCAAGGAGAGCCAGCAACGTAAGCAAGAGGAGTAGCCCTAACTAGCGCACTTAAGGGGAGTAGCAGGAGCGGTATCTTTGCGACGCGCCTTAGGCTTAGGCCTACCCTATACCTTCGTCTCTAGCTACGCATGCGCCTATAGTTCTTGCCCTAACTAAATTACCTATAGGATAAGCTGTAATAGGTCTAACGGGGATTGCAACTACTATATTATAGTAGCCTAGGCAAGCCTTATAACTAATTTACAAAGTCTCTCTGCGAGTTACTTAACTACCCCTACGCTCTAGCTAAATTTAAAAACCTTACTAATACTTATATACTAATTAGAGCAGCTAGCTAGAGTATCTAAGGATATTTAGTTCTACGTTGTGTAGTGCCTTAGTAAGCTAATAGGGGTTAGTATCTATTTATTACCCTCTACACCTTACCTTATTTACACGCCTTAAGAGGTATAAAAATAGTTGTAGCTTATAGCTAAGTATGTTCTTTATCTAATACATTTATAATAAATACTTAAATAATAGATCTACTATGTGAATTTCCTATCTACGCGCCTAATCTATTACCTTAATATCTATTGCTAGTGCCTTAACATATTAATAGCTAGTACCTGCGCTATAATATAATACCTTGGTTAATTATCTTAATATCTAATTATTAATTCTACTACTATCTACTAATACCTACCCCTACGATCTACTGCCTGCACACCTTAATTAATCACCTTAATATCTATTAATATCTACTACCCTACTATCTGTTAATATCTATATATATAGGTCCTTAATATCTATTTATATCTAGGATGGATATTAATTCTCTACGCCCTATTACTTTAATAATATACTTAATACCTAACCTTAATATATTCCCTACTAAGCTATATTTTAACTAGAACTTACAATATTATCCTTATTTACGTTTGCTATAGTTAATATAGGCTAGAGTACGTAGCCCTATAGATTGTAAATAAGTTAGATTAGAAATTACAGAGTTATTACTTAGTAGGGGTTAGACGCAAAATCCTGCTTACTATGCTAGACTCTACTAATAAGTTATAGTATAAACTACATTCTACTTTATAATAGGCTGTACTAGCTAGCCCTAGTAATTAGAGTTAGATAAGTGTAGAAATAGTAGGGTCCTTGCGTAGTAGGGGTAGGTAGGGTAGAAATTCCAAACATGTTACGTTTTTAAAGCATGTATATTGTTATTATTAAAGAGTAGTATATTATTATATAGAGGGATATACAAGCTAAAGAGAGGCGTCTATGTAATAAAATTACCTAACTAGATACTTAGTGTCTATCTAGTACTATGTAGTAGAGGAGATTAAATACTATTCTATTAGAGCAGGAGCACATCTATCTAAGCATCTAGAGGATTACTAATTACCTACCCTGCTTCTAATACTAGTTAGCTAATAATAGTAAACTATTAAGCTTATATAAGGCTATGTAATAACCCTACAGAGTAGGTAAGTACTATACGCAAGATAACCTTAGAGGTCTAGGCTATTACTAGCTAACCCTTTTAGTAGGTCTGTCTAGGAATTCTTTATATATAAGAACTAAATATGTATAACTATATCTACTACAGAGATAGTAACATAAATAGGGTAAATCCTTATAATATAATTAATAAATAGGTAGAAATACTAGCATTACTATTATATAGTTAAACCCTAAAGGTTAAGTCTAGGTAGGTCCTATATGTAAGGGGCTGAGCTCGAGGAGCTTGTAGTCTAAAAAGAATACTTAAGATTTAATAAAGAGCGGAGTAACGCTCTAAGCTACGGAATATATATATACATGCTAAGTAAGCTTCTACCTAAGTCTAGATAATTATATCTCTGTCCTAAGCTCCTAAGGGAGTCTAGATAATTATATCTCTATCCTAAGCTCCTAAGGGCCTGCGATCTATCTAATATGTAAATCTAAGTTGTGCTTCTAAGGGCAGAGTCTAAGGGCTACTATAGCCTTACCTATTATATTGCCCCTCCCCCTCGCCTAGCTTCTAAGTCTCTAAGACCTCTAGTGTAGGGTCCTCTAGGCGAACTCTCCTTTAGAGAAGTTTTAACAAAGTCTATTCCTTTAAGCCTTAATGCAACATCCTTCTTAGATACTCTATCTATAGCCTTATTCTTATATGTGTAGAATTATATTACTTAGAGCAGGTTCCTAGTTGTTCTAAACCTTTTATGTAACTTCTAAACTTACTAACAGCCGTAAATTATTATGCAGCCTTAGTAATCTATCTCTATGTTAAACAGCAGTTAGGAGTCTCTAAGAATAGTCCTCTTAGCTCTCTGCCTTAGAACCGCATTTCTTTAATTAAGAGAGTCTTTTCTAGGTATTTCTGTCCGTCTGAGTCGTCACCCTAGTGCGGCTTTTTCTCTACAACCTTATCTAACTATCCTAACTTCTCTTAGCTTCTAATTTAACACTAGCGATTCTATTCTTACTTAATAAGGCTTAAACCTCTAACTTCTAACTTACAAATAATTGCCTTAGGTAACGTAACTAAATAATGTGCAGTATGCGGAGTTAATTCCTTTATTATAAGCCTCTCTTACTTGTCCTTAGCTAGAGTCGCGTAATTTTGCTAGCGCTGATAGTTTATTTATATCTCGCACTTCTCGCACTTTTTCTCTTCTTCCTCCTTAACCTTAACTTTCTCCTGCTTCTGCTGCTTAGTTATTAACTTTTTTTTTTGCCTTCTCTTCTGCTTCTTGCTTACTTAACTCGTTCGTCTACTAACTATCTACCTTCTTGCTGTTCTTTGTTCCTAATCTAATTCTTTGTTCCCCTAACTTTACTGTCCCTAAAGTTATCTAACTTGCTTATAATAGCTTAAGCTCCTAGTTTTAGTTACTCTTCCTTATCTAAGGGAAAGGCCCCTGTAATAACCCCTTACTCTACTTAATCCTGCGCAGCTAAGCATGCCATGTAGTCCTCCCCTTAGACTCTAGTTTGCGTAGTAAAAGCTACTCTAAAGTCTACTAAGAAGAAGAAGAAGTCTAGTCTTTTTAGGACCCTTAAGAAGTACGACGCTCTGTTTCTAGCTAAGCCTATCTGCCCTTCCCTAATAAAGCCTCTTACCCTTACCCCTAGCCGCAAGTCTAAGTCCGCCTAGTTGCTTACTGCCCCCTTGCCCTCTTAGGCTTCTCCGTCCGTCGTGCCTTAGAGCAACACTACTAGTAAGGACCGTAGCTATAGAGCTCCTAATAATAAGTCTAATAATAGCCTTAATGCTGTTACTGTTATAAGTAATTCTAAGGTAACTTTTACTAAGGTTCTTTGCTAATATGTTTAGGGTTGTGTCCGTTCCGCCTACGCTAATTGTTCTGCTTCTACTGCTAGCCGCCCCCTCCCCTCCTAGCAGTCTGTCTAGCAGACCTGCTAATTAACTATTAACAATAAGAGTTACGCAGATAAGGTAATAGAGACGCTCTGCGCAGCCTGTGCCCTCTAGATATTACTTAAGGGTGTTAGCTGCTGTGTGCTCTAGGAAGCCTCTAAGGTTTAGGCTGTTACTTACGTCTACTATGCTGCTTAGTGTGTCTAGTGCGTTTAAGTTGTGTCTAAGTTTTCCCTAGACAAGATTATAGCCTGCCAGGCCTACGTTCTTTAGTGCATTAAGTATAATAGGGGCATCTAGCCTAACTTTACTTCTCTTAATGCTTATTATAATATTATCTATAACGCTTAGAAGTAGGTTGTAAAGGACGCAGGCAGGAAGCTAGTTAAGGGTTCCTCTGCTAGGGGACGCTTACTGCGCTTTACTGCGGTCTCTAATGCCTTTAACCCCGCTGTTTAGACTAACATCCTTGCTAAGCTGTCTAACATTAAGTAGCAGACAACTAACAACGCCGCCCTGCTCTATAAGAGCAACCGTCTGCTTAGCAACAGAAATTACTTCCTCTTCTACCTCTTAGAGAATCTTTATAGGATGCGCGTTAATTTCTAGGCTTTTGCTATAAGTTTATCCTTAGTTTCTAATCTATAATCCTTCTAACTATGTAGCAGGAGAGCATAGTTAATACCCTAGACAACCTTCCTACCCCCGCCTTTAATTAAGCCTCCGCTGCTAGGCCTTTAACCTTAACCCTAAAGCCTAAGGGTTCCGCTTCTAAGAATTAGATAACTAAGAGGGAGGCTATTGTTGTTAGCAACACTAATAATAAGGCTAAGGGTAGCAAGTCTTAGGACGCGGAGATAGGTAATAGTAATAATGCTAAGGGAGAGGTTAAAGAGTAAGTGCCCCTAGTCCTAGCGTCGCTTTCTCTTATAGTTCTAGTAGTGCTTCTTGCTAAGCTAACTTATTACGAGGTTTTCTGTTTTATCTAGGGTTAGTGCTTATTTAGGTGCTGCGTTGTTAAGGCTTCCTCTAGTTCGCCTGCGAATCTTCTAAGTAGATAGCTAGCCTTTAGGCCTAGCGTAATAGGTCTTACTTAGTGTCTCTTTATCTATTATTGTAAATTTTGCTAAGTACTTAAACTAACTGTAACTCCTAGCGCCCTAATCTGTTTTAACCTTATATCTATCCCTGCTTACCTGCGTTGCTAGTTCTAGTCCCTGTAATTAGCGTCCCGTCCTTAGATATATATATATCTCTTCTACCCTTCCTTCTCCTTCCTTCCTTTAACTTACCTTCCTCTCCTCCTTCTTCTAACGCCTAGTCTTCTTATCTTTATGTAGCTGGCGTCGTCTCTCTCTCTCTCTCTCTAACCCTACTTGTCCCTATTTTGCAGCAGGGTTATCGCCTGTCGCGTAACTACTTCTCTAGAGGCTCCTGCTAGAACCTATCTAGCAAGGTGCCTGTTTCTAAGCAGTGCAGTGCTAAGAAGTTAAGCTAATTTGTTAATGCTTCTAAGTTACTAACGTTTGCCTTAGGTTCCTAGGTAGAGTTTGCATATCCTGCCTATTTTACCTAGTATTTAAGCCTGCTTCCGCAGCCAATCTTCCTGCGCCTCTTAGCTTAGATCTCGTCTACTCCCTATTCTTCTTTACTGTTAATTACTATAGCTTTAGGCTGCTAGTTGTCTAAGGTTTGCCCTAGGAGGTAGTTGTTTAGGGCTAACCTAATTTAATTAACATAGAATACTAGGTAAATACTAGGCAGAACATCTAGCTTAACATTATAACTCCTAATTAGCCTCTTTACAGTAAACTTCCTATTCTTCTAATCTAGCTTCTTGCTTAGACAACTATTTAATAACTATTCTCTATATTAGAGCTATACCTTATCTCCCTCCTTAAGCACTAGAGCTTCTTATTAGTGCTAGTTTGCTTATTGCTCTTATTCTTGCTAAGCGACCGCTATGTTTGACTGCACTATCTTAAAGGTAGCCTTAAATTTCTCTACTATAGCTCTGGCCGCTACCTCTAGGTTAAACGCGCTCTAGTAGCAGTCCTAGGCCTGCTCTTCCTTATCTAGGTTTATTAGTTTAACGTTATAACTATGTTACAGGAAGAAAGGGCTTACTCTAGTAGACGTTGCATTCTGTCCGCATATTGCAATCTAGGCTATTAGGCAATTTAGCGCCTAGTCTAATTAGCTCTAGTTTACGAACGCTCTTAGGTATGCTTTAATTACTAAGTTTATTCTCTCTATTAAACTGTCTGTTTGCTAATAGAATGCCGTTAAAAGTTGTTGCTAGATCTAAAGCAGTTAGCACAGCTCTAACTAGAAGTTACTAACAAACTGCAATCCTTAGTCTAACACTATTGCGTCTAGAATCTAGTAGTAGGCTACTACTCTCTCTAGGAAGGCTTTTATTACTGTCTTAATCCTAAGGTCTAGTAAAGGGATTAGTATAACGCCCTTACTTAGCTAGTCTGTAACAACTATAAGGTTGTAGTTCCCTTTGCTTAGAGGCAGGCTAATAATAAAGTCTATAAATATCTCTTTCTATATCCTCTTAGGGAGGGGTAGTAGTTTTAGTAGTCCTTGCTTTAGTTCTCTCTATAGCTTTGTTCTTCCGCAGACGTCGCAGTTCTAGATATACGTCCTTACGGCATTTAACATAGCTAGCTAGAAGAAGTCCCTAGTAAGGATCTTATACGTCCCTTCTCTACCTAGGTAGCCTATACTAAGAGAGCTGTGCGCTTTATCTATTAGCTTTATCTGTAACTCTAGAAGGTTAGGGACCTATCTCTAGTCTCTAAATAATAATCTTCCTTAGTAATCTAGCTTGCATTCTGTAAGAGATGTGCTAAGTTTCAGCTTAGGTAGGAACTTGCAAGCCCTGCTCTTAACAGCTTCTACAGCTTATTAATAGACTTCGTCTGTTTCTTCCGCACCTAACTACATTTCCTCTAGGGTAAGTTCTTTAGCTAGTTAGACTAGTAGTCCTTTATTCTCTAAGAACCCTCTGGCACTAAGTATTCTAATTGCTGGGGCTAAGGACGCCCTTAGGTCTCTCGTCCCCTGGCTATCCCTGTCTAGACCTACTAGTGTTAGTAGCTAGAAGTGCCTTAATTTTACTCTCTTATCTTCTAAGTCTTTTAGAAGGTCTTGTTCTCTTTAAGAGAGAGCATTAGCTCTGCTGTTCTCCGCACTAGGTTAATATTTAAAGGTTAGGTTAATACTACTTAGGATGTTAGACTATTAGACATGCCGCTTGCTAAGCTTCTGTAAGGTTGTAAAGTAGAGGAGGTTCTTATAATCTGTAATTACTAACACGTGCTTAACAGCTCTAAGCTTACTGTGCTATTCTTCTGCATACTTAATTACTGCCAGAAGTTCCTTATTATAGATAGAGTAGTTTACCTTAGCAGGGTTATTTTTAGCTAAGAAATACGCTACAGTCTAAAGTTTCCTGTCTTTATCCCTCTAAGAGAGAGTGCCCCTAGTTGCCTATCCTAATGCGTCAGCTTCTAAGATAGTTTCTAACTTAGGGTTAAAATGTGCTAATACTAGCTCTAAGCAGAAGATGTCCTTTAGGTTCTAGAATGCTTCTTGTTACTCCTTTCCCTAGGTAAACTTAACTCCCTTGCCCGTTAGTTTAGTAAGCAGGGCAGCTAACCCTAAGAAGTTCTAGATAAATATTTAGTAGAAGTTCGCAAATCCTAAGAAGCTACAGACTGCTTTTACTAAGGTTAGAGCTTGCTACTTATAGATTGCCCTGAGCTTCTCCTCGTCTATTGCGATTCCTTTTTCCGCCTTAATAATAAACCCTAGGTACTTTACTTATTTAACGCTAAACTCGCATTTCTTAATATCTATTTAGAGACTAGCTGCTCTAAGCTTCTTTATTACGGTCCTAACTTTCTTTTTATAGTTAGCCTTTAAACTAGATAAGTAGATTAGAACATCGTCTACGTAGGCTAAGCACTAATTGTCTAGGTGTTCCCTAAGCGTCTAGTTAATGTATCTCTAGAAGGTGCTAGGTGCATTAGCTAATCTAAACGGAGTTACTAGCTATTTATATAGCCTAAACCTTATACAGAATGCTGTCTTCTATTTGTCGCCTTCTAAGATGCGAATCCTGTAGAACGCCTAAATCACGTCTACTTTAGTAAACTACTTTGCTTTTCTAATCTAATTTAGGGTTTCTTTTAGTAATAGGAGTAGGTACTAATCTCGCTTTGTAATTGTATTAAGAGCCTAGTAGTCCACGCAGAAGTAAAGTCTGCCTCTAGGTTTACAGACAAACAGTACTAGAGCAGCTGCGCTTAAACGGCTTACTTAGATAAAGCCTTTATCTAGGTACGCGGTAAGCTGTTACCTAAGGACTAAAAGTTCTTCCTTAGACATGCTGTACAACGGTCCCTATAGGATCTTAGCGTTCTTTCTACCTTCTTAGGTTAGGTTAATTTTTATATCTACTACTAGACCTCTATAGGGCAGGAGCTTGTTAGACTCTTCCTAGGAGAAGAATTAGAACAAGTCCTTTAGCAAATCCAGGAGCAAAGCCGTAAGTTCTTCTAGAGTTAACTTCTTCTTTAGGGTAAGGGCCCTCTAGATATTAGCTATTAACGCGGTAAAAACCCCTGTAGATCTAGTAGTTTTGCAGATTCTCTGCAAAAGGGCTATAAATGCTAAGGCTCTTACCTGTCTTACACTTTCCTTTAGCTAA
>MU005798.1:81333-97150 GCA_010093715.1 Pleomassaria siparia CBS 279.74
CATAAACTCTAAGTTAAATCGTGCTAGGGAAACCTTACTCTGCTAGCAGAGCTGCATAAGTTTGTTGTAGGCCTTTTCCTTAGCTAATAAGTTAGTAAATTATCTGTTTAGAAATTCCTAAAATTCTTCTGCAGTGCTGTTCTTATTGCAGTTAACCTAGGAGATTATAATCTGTGCTGCAGTTCCCTCTAGTTAGCTAAATATATAGTCTGCTAGGTACCTAATTAGCTTAGCATTGCTCTAGAGCTTATTCTTTATCTAGATTTTCTATCTAAGGTAATCTGATTAATCCCTACTAAAGGATGCTAGGTCTGGTGTCTTAAGCTTCCTAAATGCTGCTCTGGTTATTAGGTCTGTAGATAAGAGTAGGGCCGCTGTCGGAGGTGTCGCTAAGGGAGTTAGCAGGGACTGAGTGAGAGTCCTAAGAGCTGCTAACATGGCTGCGACTATTTCTTTAATTCTCTCTATCCTGGCTTTAGTGTTAATGTTAGCAGGTCCTTCTCTATTAAGGGTTCTCTATTCCTTGTTAAGTTAAAGGATTTTATTAAGTAAGGCGAGTTTAATTATTACTTTGTTAGCTAGAATTTCTCTCTAAGTAAGGTACGCCCTTAGTTGTAAACTAATGTCCTCCTGCGAGGTTCCTTCTCTTCTTAGTCGCAAGGCCTTACTAAGGAGCTCCTAATTATTTACGTTCTGCGCTATTATTAGTAGGAATTGTACTAAGCAACCTTCGTTGTTAGTACAGGGTGTTAGTTAATTAAATCTATGTAAGGGGCTGAGCTTAAGGAGCTTGTAGTCTAAAAAGAATACTTAAGATTTAATAAAGAGCGGAGTAACGCTCTGAGCTACGGAATATATATGTATATGCTAAGTAAGCTTCTACCTAAGTCTAGACAATTATATCTCCGTCCTAAGCTCCTAAGGGAGTCTAGATAATTGTATCTCCGTCCCGAGCTCCTAAGGGCCTATAATCTATCTGATATGTAAATCTAAGTTATGCTTCTAAGGGCAGAGTCTGAGGGCTACTATGGCCTTGCCTATTACACTATATATGTAAATATAATTACTATTTTATTCATACTACTCTATTATAAAGTATTATAATAGGTGCGTACTACATTATATAAACTATATCGTATCCTGCTACTATATACTATAATATATATATGTGTATTATATAGTAGGGTATAACATTAAATAAAAGACTATTATAAGGTATTATAATCTACTATGCTATATAGTAGCTAATACGCTAAAGGGAATGCGCTGTCTAAAACAGAGGATACTAGTTAAGAATGTTAATTGTAATTAGACTATACATAGTATTAACTCTAGCTATAATCTACTGATTTAATAATATACTAGCCTTACCTACATTATTATATTATATAACGTCTGTATTATAGAATAAGATTAATTGTAGTCTACCTACTTATATAACACCCTACCTTTATACTATAATATTCTATAGTTCTATCTGCTTATACTATAATATTCTGTAGTTCTATCTGCTAAGCTATAATTACTAGGTTAATTATAGGTCTAATAACGCTATTATATTATACTATTGCTCTATATAGAATCTAGCAAATACGTGTTAGCAGAAAGATATAAATTATTAGTATATTCTTATTATACTTCTGTAAAGATTTTATACACCCTACTATAAAAGAATAAAATAAGTGTATTAAACTAGAGACAGAGGATTTACTTAGGGAAGTGCCTATATAAGTAGCTGCTATAATAAGGTAGTTCCTTCTATTACCTACGCTATTATAACCTATTATTATATTTTACACGTACTCTATAGGCTTAACAGTAAACAGGGCCTATTCTAGGTCTAGATTGCGTCTGCAGGCTTGTATAGTTGCCGTGTAGAGGTATACTTCTCCTTAAAAGTTCTTACGAAGAGCTCTCTAAGCAAGGGTAATCTTATTAATTATTCACTCTAGAACTTTGTGTAGTGTCTGGTCTATGTTCTCCTATCTACATTATGCAAATGTAATTCTAGTCTAGTCTATGTAGTATTAATTATAGTTAATATTAATATTAAAATAGGCGTTAATGCAATTATACAGTTGCGTCTAGTTAAGGCTAGGCTTGATATTATCTATATAGAATATGCTTACGTAATCCTTTAGGATATTAGGTAGTACCTTAGGGTACACTAACTTAGGGATATCTAGGCGGTAGTATAGGCTAATAAAATATAGGTCTTATTAGAAAGGATATTATAAAGTGCTCCTATATAGTTATGTTCCTTCTTCTATAGGTCCTAGAACTAAATTAGCTTATTAATTAGGATTTTTCTGCTATTCTATTCCCTAGCAGGTAGGGGGTAGTATAGGTCTGCCCTGCCTCTAGATACTAGAGTTGCGTATAAGTCTAGTAGTTAGCTGCTTCCTTACTACGCCTAACATAGGAAATCTCAGTAACTTAGCGTACAGACTATTAGTGTGTAGGTAAACTTCCCTATTAGCTCTATCCTAGGAGGTAGATCCTGTGCAGCAGGTCTAAAGGTTACTCTAGATGCTAGCTAAGTCAGCTAGGTTAACTATAAGATAGGTAGTGTTTCCTTTGCTTCTCTATATAGGGGGTTTATACAGAGGGGTAAGGCATATACATCCTTTAGGGGTTCTTCTATACTGCTGTATTTTCTAGTAATAATTTTATATAGCTTATCCTATATAACACTAGTAAAAGTACGTCCTAGAATTTATGTAGAAAAAGATTAATCTTCTTCTTTTAAAATAGGACACTAGGTGCAGGAAAACTAAATAGTATAACTCTAACCTAAGGTAGGTATAGTATAAAGGACTAGTTATAGGAAAACTGTGTAGTATAACTCTGTCTTCTACTCTTGCTAATTTATTATCTTTTAACTACTAATTAGTATCAAATAGGCTATCTCTGTGTAAGGAATATAGGGCTATATAATATTACACAAAGGTAAACGCGTATAGAAAAGACTTAATTATATTTAAAATTATTATCTAGAAGGTAAAGTAAAGGGAACTCTATGCAGAGCCTAAAGCTCTATACAGGCTAGGTTATGTAACCTTATTATGTAACCTTTATTATATATAGCACGGACAACTATAGATCTATTACCTTAATTAAATACCTACGTGCCTTAATATACAATGTTAATATCTATTACCTGCGCCTTAAGATATTAATATCTAACATACTAATATCTATTATCTGCGCCTTAGGATATTAATATCTGATATAGCAACCTCTATTGCCTATACCTTAGAATATCGACATCTAATAGATTAATATCTATTACCTACGCCTTAAAAGATTTAATATCTGTTACCTGCACCCGAATATATCACCTTAATTAATTATCTTACAATCTATTAATATCTATCCCTAATCCCTATTACCTGCACGCCTTAAGATTTCCCCTTAATTAATTACAGTAACATCTATTAGAATCTAACTATATCTATCCTTAATATCTATTGCCTGCGCAATATTAGTTTTATAAGATACTTTATATCCTACTTTAATAGATTGCTTACTAAGCTAGATCTTAACTATAACTTATAATAATAACCTTATTTAACTGTACTATAGTTTAGATAGGCTATAGTATCTAGCTCTATTAATTAAAGGTGTATTAGATTATAGATAGTAGAGTTAGTAGTATAAAATTAAAAAAAGGTTACCTTACGTTAGCATATACATTGTTATTATTAAAGTGTCTGTTACTATTTGCGCAGAGAGATGTACACAAAGATTATAATTTTTATAAAATTGCATTTAACAAATATAAATTCTCCGTATGTTTAGTAGTATTCCCCTTCTCTAAATTAGCCCCTTTTTATCTTTTAACAGAGATACACCCTAGCTAGAACTACCTTAGCTGTCCTTGTAACAAAGGTTATATAATCAGCGCGCTAGCGCTAAATTTACAGAGCGTCTAAATTATAAGATAACACAAATTATCTAGTAAGCTTTTAATAGTTACCTTTACCCTAGCTAATGCATTAATCACGTAGGTTAGGTAAGCACTATACGTAATAAGTAGTTAACCCTATCTACTATTCTTTATAATTACACAGTTAGACACCCCTAATTATACACCCTCTATAAAAAAGAACAACTATCTTAATACTAGGACTAGGTATAAAAAGACTACTAGATAATAGTAGTAAAGCTCTAGTATAGGATTAGCAAGGAGGGATATATAAACTAATACGTATTAAGTAGTACTACTCTAGCTAGTATAGCTTTAATAAAATAGTTACTAGTTAACAACTAGACCTTATAGTTACTAGTATATGTTTTACATAATAAATAAAAGTGTCCTAACTATCCCTTAAAGAAGTATTACTATTCTTAACTACTAGGATTTACTTCTTACTAGTAGAAGCTTACGATTATAAAGCTATTATAAGTTATGTTAAACTAGTAAATATATAACTAATAATATAACTATAAATTTAATACTAGGACGCGTTAGGAATAGAAACCTGGCTATAATAAATATAACTAGTATTAATTATCTATACTTATTTACAGAACTCCTACAATCTATAAGATTCCCTCCTATACATCTGAATACTATAAGAGAAATACAGATTCTAGAAATACTTCTCTTATATTAGTAGATATTCCAATTTAATTTACAACTCTAACTCTATATTACAGGCTCTTAGTAGCTTACTAACTATATACTAATTAAAAATGCTATTACATTCCCTAGGAGGAACTATATTTAGTAGAATATACTAGAGGATCTACATATTTTCCTACCCTCTATATAGAAAGGTAAGACTATTTAAAAAAACAGAGGTTATAAACATGCAAGGACATATTACTATATATAAAAGCAGTTTAAAGTCTCTTAAAGAAGAGACATCTTATAACTAGTTAATGTCTCCTAGGTTATACTATACTAGTTTATAGTTTCTTATCTATATAGTATTACAGCCTAAGCTACTAAGTATACTATTAGGGGCTGTATAACAAATAGTACTAGTATGTTATATACTAGGCTGCAATTATTACCTTATATAATATTCCTATTAGCCTTTACTATAATAAGATATATTAGGTAGGGTATTAAACCTTTAAGGAAATGCTTATCTACGTAGCTATGCAGCTATATAAGTTCTAAACTGTATATTATAAACTAGTAGGTCTAGCCTAATACTAGTTATACCTACATAATACTACTGCTAAGACTATATATATATATCCTATTACGTATAGCTATAGCCCTAACAAAGCTTAGCATCTACTACTAGCAGATATTATAACCCCTTAATAATTTCTAAACTAGAAACATTACTAAAATATGCCCTACCTATCTAACGTAGATATAAATAGGCTAGAAGTAGCTAGATATTTAGTAGAACTACCTACTACTATAAGATAGATTAAGCTCCTAATTAGCTAGGGGACTAGTAGGCGAAAGACAAGAAGAGGGGGGGAAGGATAGAAGTTTATCTCTCTCTCTAGTTACCCTGTTCTTAATTTAGTTAGTTTAGAATAGACAAATACGTCTTTTACTATAATTCTTAGTAGTATCTTTAATTACTGTAATATTAATAATTACCTTACTGTTTTATAATAATAGCTACGATGTTAGTAATATAGCTCTACACTTTACGCAATAGGCAATTCTCTTAACTTTACCCTTTGTATAACACTATAGCTGCTAATAAAGTTTAGAGATAAACATTAGATTTTCCGCAGGGTGTATAAGAGGGAAGATAGGGTGTTTAAGCTAGAGCAGAACTAGAGAAGCAACTGTAAGGGTGTTACTTAGGCAAGGAATTAATAATTAGGTAATAGAGATAGAAGATAGTATTGCAGGTGTAGATAGTCTAAACTAGCCTAACATAGATAAGATAAATCGCTAGTAAGCTAAGCTTACACTAATTTAGAGGTATAGTAGTAGTTTTACGTAACCTAAGGCCTACGTAATCTATCTACACCTTCCTGGGTCTTTATAACCTCTGTAAAAAGAAGAGTTGTAAATAACATTACGTTAAGAATAATACTAGCATAACAGCCCTAGAATGCACTTAGCTCCTAACCTGCACACAAATTAGCACCTACACTTAGTAGTAATAACGCTGCTAGTGCCTTTTTACTAGAACGCTGTGCCAGCGTTAGCTAGACGCCTTATAGGTTTCTTCTTGCTATGCGGCACGGTCTACTTATGTAGCACAGTGCCTGGAACAATGCAATCTAGTAATAGGGCACAGTGCCTAGAATAGTTATAATATGCCCCTGCTGCACTAGCAGATGCAATCTAGTAATATAGCATAGTGCCTAGGATAGTTGTAATATGCCCCTGCTGTAATAGCAGATGCAATCTAATAATAGGGCACAGTGCCTAGGATAGTTATAATATGCCTACGCTGTAATAGCAGATGCAATCTAATAATAGGGCATAGTGCCTAGGATAGTTATAATATGCCTGCGCTGTAACAGCAGATATAATCTAATAATGTAGCACAGTGCTCGTATAGGAATAATAGAGCGCCTAATTTAGATCCTATAGGTTTGCTAAGATTGCGCTATTTTACGTTACGCCCTACTTAAGCTAAGCATAAAGAGTATACATTCCCTAAGCTAGTAACGCCTTCTACTTATTACCTTCTAAGGGCAGGAAATACTTATGCGTAAACTAATTAACGTTATACGCAATGCAACTAACCCTACTATTTTAACCTACTACTACTATAGTATAGAAGTAAAACGCAAATTCTGCCTTATTCTTACTATCCTACTAGCCTCTACTCTCCTTACAGATGCGCTTAAGCTATATAGCCCTTGCTGCTAGACTGTATTCCTAAAGGCACGCCTACGTATCTAGTAGTATATAGGGGTACGCGCAGGGATACTGTTATATAGTATTTACGCGTTCCCTAGTAACTAGGTCCTGCTATTACTAACACAGGTCCTGTAGCATAGCGCAGGAGTAGCACATAGGTAAGCCTATCTTGCTAGCTATACGTTCTTATCTGTACTTATTTGCTAGCAGCCTAAGCTAGGACCTACAGCAGCCCCTTAGGTAGTTATATAGGTTTCTATCTATAAAGCATTTAATGCAGTTATCTGTCTATATAGCCCTTATTTCTATAAGCTGTTTATGTATAAGAGGGGCGCCTTCTAGGATAAGAGTAGTACGTTACTGTTAGCTATAGTCTAGGCGTTGTTTAACGCGCGCTGTCTTAGGCGCAGCGCAACTGTAGGCGTCTCTTACTACTAAGGGTAAACTTAATATAATAGAGACAGGATAATAGCGTTTCCTTAGGCTAGTAGACAAGTCTGCTAGGTTACTATTATCGCTGGCGGTAGTAGTAGTAGTAGTGGTAGTAGTAGGGGACGAGCGTAAGGGCACGCTAATACTAGCTATACTAGGCGTAACGGGTGTTTGCGTAGACTAACTAGACATAGTAAATATCGCACAGGCCCCTTAGTAGAACGTATAGAGCTCTTTACTAAATCTGCACGCTGTCTACTTTAAATCCCTGTTAAGATAGGCATTAATAGGGATGCGAAGGCACCTGTTGCAGGTACTAACCTAGTCTATAACGCGGCGTGCGGTAGGGTCTCTAAAACTAGAGTAGAAGATTAGTAGTCTAGGCCTATAGATAATGCGTGCTAGGTAAGTCTCTCCCTTCCTTCTACCGCGTCCTGTGCCCTAGGCAAAGGCTATTAGATAGTTAGACACCCTAAACTACAGGATGCAGCTGATGCCTGGCATGTCCACCCCTGCAACTAAGCTAACGGTGGCAATAAGCAAGGCACTCGTAGCTGCAGAGAAGGACTGTTAAATCTAGGTCTGCTCTCTTTCCTTTATCTGCCTATAGTAGCATAAACACCTAAGTGCCTTACTTAGGAGCGTAGCTGTGCTAGCTGTTAGAACGTAGATAAGGACCTTCTACTAAGTGCAATGCTGCTGCCGTACATAGCTAGCTATAGAGGATAGGGTGCTGTTATAGCGCAGTTTCTTAACCTTATACTATAGGTTGCCCTAGCTTGTTAACTATTAAATAGCCTGTACTAGGCCGTGTACCCTAAGTAGTTAATAGGCCTCCTGTTTCTTAGCAACTAGCATAGTGGCGGAGAGGAGGGTAATAGGGATGCTAAACTATATAAGGCCGTGCATTATTTAGTACTTATAGTCTAGAAGTAAGACGTAGTAGAAGTTGTCTAGCACAATGCGCTCTACATAACTAGCGTCCTAGCGCTAACTAATTATCTCTATAAAGCGTAGGTTAGAGAGGTCTTCTAGGGAAGCTAGCAGGATGCTGCATGTCTTATTAAAATTGTCCTAGCTAAACTGCAAATGCGTGATAGATAGGCCCGCATATTAACTAGTCACGTTAATCTAAAGAGTAATAATAACCTGCTAACTAAAGCCTAGGCAGTACGTAGGCAGGAGGAAGGCCGCTAGGCGCTTCCTGCTGCCTGTGCCTGCTATGTAGGCCACAACAGGTTTAATGTTAACAATGCGCTAAATAACCTCGCGCTGTCTGCCTTAAAAGTCTGCGTCTACGCCTACGTTTGTCCTAAGGAGTGCGCAAAGGCTAATACTGCCGTCTTGCCTTTTAAACACGCGCTCTATTAGCTAAGAACGCCCTGTCCCCCCTAGGATAGCTAATAGGTTGTCTGCCTCTATTACCCTTTTAAAGCCTAGCTAGGAGTACTATGCTATAGAGGTCCTTAAGCGGGCCTTAAGCGTTATAGGGGGTAACTAGAACGCTCTTACGGTCTCCGTTGCGTAGGCGGCTATCGCCGTTGCTAGCCTAGCCTGCTTAACACGGTCCTTAACACAGTCCTTAACATAGTCCTTAACGTCCTCTAGGCTAAGGGCCTGCGGGCGCTAGTTATTATAGCTCTCTATCCTCTGCGTAAAGGCTGTAAGCAGGTATTACAGCGTAGCTAGTCCTAGAGCGTAGCTAAGGTGCTGTTCTATTATGCGCGCTAGGCTCCTTGCAAACGTCTTAGAATTAGTATGCTAACTACCTATGCGAGTAGGCTAAAGCCAGGGGCTGCGTGTAATATAATAGGCGCTTATACGTTCTTCCTCCTTATCTATATAACTAATAACTGCAAGGAACGGCTAGACTAGCTATAGATACTATATAAGCACGCTGCCTACCTAACTAGGTAGGAACTAGTATATTATCTTTAGTAACTTATTACAGTTATAGCCCTTATAGTAGCGTAGGACAACGGTAACGTAGCACTAGAAGAGGAACAGGTTTTAGACGTTACTATCTATAGTGTTCTTGTGTTAGATGCTTGCGAGTTTAGTAAGGCGGCCAGGGAGACTGCTAGTAAAGTACATGGCCTAGAATAGCAACTTAAGGAGGTTATTAACTGCTGTCCTATACTGCTCTAACTGCTTATAGTTAGGTAGGCTTTAGATAACTAACTCTTAGTGCTAGGCTGCCCCCCTAGCCCTCCTTATCTAGTCCTGTACGAACGTTTAGCTACGGGTAAGTATAGGCTGCTCTTCTGCAAAGGGACTGTATCCTGCAACGTAGTTTAACAGCTTATCCTAGAGACAGTCTTATAGAATAGTAGGAAGGTTGCTAAGCTAGTTATAAAAGGTAAGCCGCAGCAGCACGTCTTCTAGCTTATATTAAACCTGCTAGACTATAGCAGCGTACTCGCCAAACATAGTTAATATACCGCCTATAGTAACTATATTACTGTGCCGCTAGACAACGGCGTCAAGCGTCTTACTATAGTAAACCTAGCTAATAAAGTAGGTAGTAGTAATAACCTAGCTAACGGGCGTAGCGTACTCTATTATAAGGTAGTAATAGATCTACGCGTTCTACTTATTACTTGCACCCTCCTTAGTCTCTGCCTCGCCTGCGCCCTTGCGTTGCTATACCGCCTCGCCCTGCTTGTAGATTAACTAGGCTGCTTCGCCTAATTAGGTGCTGCTATTATCTATTAGGACTAGTCGCTTGTCTGCCTGCAGCTGTGCACCCTAATCCTACAGCCGCTAGCACGTAGTAAACTAGGCGAGTTTCTTAGTTGCAGCTAGGTTAGTTGCGAAATAGTACGCCTCTTAGAACTAGTCCTGCTTAGGATGCACGGTAATAAAGGCTAGGGCAGTAATAAGAGTAAACTTAAAGTTACTAGTAACTAAGGTCTGCTTAATAAGCAACAGCCAGAACTTGTTGCATAGCCGCTTAAACGCGTTAAGCTTACTCTGCGTATAGGTTAGGTTAACTGCTAGGTATGTCCTATTACAGTTAACTAGGTGTTGCTGTACGGCTGCCTATGCACCTTCTTGCTGCTAAGTTATCTTAAGTGTTAGCGGGCGAGGGAGATTCTTTACGTACACCTAAAGGAAGAACGTAAAGACCTTAGCTAGCAAGAGGCTGTGCTAGAGGTTAAGGCCCTAGTAGGCACATAGTAGGAATAGTAGCACGTAGTAATAGGACTCTTATATTACCCTAATCTAGGCCTATTGCAGCGTCGCGTCTATAGTATGCTAGTATATAAGGACTATGCTCTTTACTATGTCTTTAAGATATTATAGTATAGGGTCCTTTAAGGGCGCAGTATACTAATAAATAACAGCCTAATCTATGCTAGCAATGCAGTCCTAGAACTGCGTGTGCTCTAGGTATAGGTTAGTTTGCCTATTAGGGGCGCAGGGGATAATACTGCGCAGCGCCTTCCCCTTAGCCTAGACTATCTCTTCTCTCTTATAGTACTACGCTTTAAACTGCGCGTTAGTAGGATTAGGTAGGGGACTGTCGCACTTAGTAGCTGTTAGCCTATACACCTTAAAGTGCGAAGTTACCCTACTACTATTATTACCTACGCTAAGGAATAGACGTTAGCTCGTAACGAGCTCCTAGCACAAGCTCTACTACTCTAGTCTTACTGCCTTACTGCTAGGGCTATTCTGCTTAATACTAATATTGTGCCTATCCCTAAGGTAGGTTTTTATACTTTGAATTTTAGTATTACCCGCCGTAATGTAGCTATATAGGATGCACTTAAGAGACTTATTATATATAGTAAGTCTATATATTATAGGGTAGAGGTTTGTTAGGACTTGTATTTCTGCATAGGTCTAATGTAACCTTTTGCTAAGCTAGTTAACTTAGGCTTAAATTGCTAGTCTCTGCATTAGTGTAACGTCGTTAACGTAGTAGGTTGCAAAATGCCTAAGAACGCAACTAGGTAGGATGCAATACTTATAGTAGAGACAGAATACAACCCTAAGTCCTAGAGTAGGTTCTACGCTAAGGTAGGGGATGTCTTAAATAGCTAATATTATAGGTAGGTTTTTTTAGGTAGTAGGAGTTTAAAATAGTTTAGGACTGTTAGAAGATAGGAATGTATTATGCTGATGTTAGGAGAGAGTTGTTTATATTTATGTTTAGGACTACTATACTAACTTTGTTATAAATTGCTAGCATATCTAACCGTCTAAGCTTACGTAATACACAGGATAGAGGTTTTCTTTTTAGGTTTTAGGCGATATATATTAAGGGTGCGCAACTACCTCTACTACATGCTACCCTACGCTTAACATGCTACTAAGAGCAACCCTAAACTTACAACCGCAAGACGTTACTACTAATAAGGATTAGGCAGTTTTAGTGCAAACCCTGCATAACGCCCTAGATTAATTACGCTAGGCAGCCTACTAGGATATGCTAGATAAGTTCTAACTAGCAGAGGCCTTTTTTGCGCAGAGCCTAGATAATGCGCTGTAGTAGATATGCTGTTAGACGTTATACGTAAACATGCTCTAGGTAGTTAAGAAGGCGTATAAAGAGCTAGACTAGAAGGCTGACAAGACGCGTGCGTCTAATAAGCTAGTAATTAACGCCTAGGGGGAAGTAGAGGACGCGGGCGATACAGCTGGCGACGACGGATCTAAGCCCTGCAGAGTAAAGAGAAGAAAGCGGGCGCTAAAGGAGAAGACGACCTGTGCCCTAAATAAGGCACTTGTTAATAAGATTAACCTAAACTTAGTCTAGGCAGTAGCTAATTTGCAGGACTAGGAGAACGTAAAGGTGCCCGTTAGACTGTTAAACAAAGAGTAGAAATATAGGAGGTTTGCTATAGGGTTGTCTAGGATTAGAGTAGGTGCAGTAGCCTAGATAATTATAAAGGCGTCTATAGTAGGAATAATAGACGTCCTTAGAGACTAGCAGGCTATCTTTGCAGTGTAGAAGTAGTAAAACTACTATAGGAGAAATCTATTCTAACTAGTTGCAGTAGGCATAGGCAAAACTGCGTTACAGGAGGCATTATAGGTGCAGCGTTAGGGGAATAACATAGTAGTCTTAGCCTTGCCTAATAATTAGGATAAGGATAAAGTAGGGCTAACTGCGTTTAAGACGGAGAGTTTTGCGTACAGGTATTTTAATGCGCAGAAGACTTAGGTAGACGGGATAGCAGATAATATAAGGCATAGGTAGAAGATAGACGGCCTATATAAGGAGTTTAATTACTTAGAAAAGGAGATTAAGAGGTAAAGTAAGGGAATAAGGGGTAGGGGCGTTAGATACGCTAATATAGTAAAGGAACACCTTTTTACTTTAACGTATAGGAAGTACCTAGGCTGTGTTGCTACTAAGGGTACTAATTAGGAACTCTGGCTGGCATTTAGGGACTATCTAGATTAGGGACGGAGGTAGAATGCCTTAAAGAAGAGGTTCAGCAGCGTTAGCATCTTTAGAATCCTGCCTTAGAGTCTAATCTTAAACGCGTTTATAGAAAAGACGTTATTGCAGGCGAGGCTCTTATAATAGGCGGATATAGTAGTAGAGTACAACCTAGACGTAATAAAGATAGTAAAGCATATAGAGCTATTATTCTTAGCTTACATAGAAGAAAGCAAGCCTCTGCCTAAGTTTACATTCTTAGAGAACCTAGACGGGCTACCCTAGATAACCTAGCTATTTACCTTATTCCTCTTATAAGTCACCCTTTAGGTTTTACGCACGTCTACTTATAACAAGGCCGCACAGGAACTAAGAATACCTAGATAGTAGGCAGCAGATTATTAAAGAAGACAGTAATAAGGCACAGGCTGGCAACTAGGACGCTCTTCTAACTGCCGCTCTGCCTAGCAACGTACAGGCAGCGTTAGCCTATAAGAACCTAATTATAGTAGAGGATAGCCTAAGCAGTACTATAAGTAACCTAAGCCTAGTGTTATTATTAGTATTTAATACCTTAGGTTAGCAAGCAATGTATTCTTATTATTTCCCGTTTCCTATACCTAATAAGTAAGGGGGCTACCTAGTATAGGCAACAGATGCGGCCTCTGTAGGATACCCCTGCCTAGCTTCTAGTAGTCGTAATCTTGGCGGCTACGCGGCATCTAAATTACGCATAACTAATAGCAGGGCGTGCTAAGACAGCACTAGGATAGCGCAAACTCTAACGTATTTATAGTACCCTTTAGCGTAATTTAACAGTTTCTGTAATTAAACTTACTATTTGCCTAGAGCCTACGTTAAGTCTAGATAAAACCTTAATAACGCCTAACGGATGTTAGTAGACACGACTTATAGTAAGTACAGATAACTAAGATAACTACTTTGCTATAAAATTAAGTTTAGAGATATATAATATAACGTTAGATTGTGTAATACTAGCTAAGTAAGTGCGCGCTACTAAGGGCATAGATTAGAGTTAACGCAGGTAAGAGAGGTTAGCAACGTAGGTTACCGTAGACAACAAAACAGTCTAGGTGTTAAAGACTAGCTAGAATTTAAACCCTATGTAATAGGCAAGCTATATTATCCTTAGACAATATCCTTAGCCTTAGTCAGCACCCTTAGATACTTAGAACACTCCTTAGCTGAGCTCCGGATTAGTCCTTAGCTTAGCAAGGCGGGATGGCTTATCTTTAATCTAGAACGGACTAGAGTAGTACTGTTAAGAGCAGATTACTTAGCGGATTATGTATATATATTCCTTAATGGCTTAGAGCTTTAGAAGCTCTATTAAATCTTAAGTATTCTTTTTAGACTACAAGCTACTTAAGCTCAGCCCCTTACACCCTAGCTTAAGCAGAGGAGGTTACCTAGGCGGATTAAGCCTGCTTTAATAAGTTTAATTAAGGCTAGACAAAACTATTAGGGGGTTACATAGCATAGGCTGAACGCGTAATAATTAGCGTTGTTCTAATTTTACTTGCGTATTACACGTAGACCCCTAAGATATATAGGTAGAAGCATTATAATTATATATTAATAAGTACTATATATACAGAGAGGGTAATAGATTAGGGTAATCTAGAGGCTTGTTAGTATTTAACTAGTGCAATATACTGCGATATAGTAAGGGGCAATAGACAACTATAAATGCCCCTAACTATTACCTAGTTGCCTGTCTGCTAGCATATAAAATAGACAGTTTTATAAAACGTAGGATAGCTAGATAAACACAGCTTTGTTATTATAGATTATAATTATAATCCTTTATAGCACATATATTATGCAAGCTAGAACAACGCATCTATGCTATTACTTTTTTATATAGATAGTATTATTAGTAGGATTTACAGCTAGAAAGGGTACGTCTACCTATAAGTATTCTACTACTAAGTTTATTTATATTCTCCTGTTATTTCCTACCCCCCTACTAGCCTATGCAGTTTTTAATTATTAATAAACCTGTTACTATCCTCTGCTTGTTTGCAGAGATAGTTAAAACCCTTCCTAGAAAAAGTAACTGTTAAGTTAGTATTAGCTAGGTTAACTTAATAGCCTATATAGTTAAAGGACCTAACAACTAGTATAGAACTAACTCTTAATACCCTACGACCTAATAACTAATAGCAGATAATAACCACACATAGTAAAAATAGTAAGAATAATTAACTAGCACCTGATATTTTAACTGCAACTACCTTAGCAATATTAAGTATAACTAACGCTTACCTACTATTATAAGAGACGCTGCTATACTATAGCATTTGTTAAATGCTAGTATATTATATAGGTAATATATCTGTTAAGTAGAGTTACTATATCCTAGCATATTAACTAGAATAAAAGGTAGCGTACGGCCTATTTACTAGAGACTACTTGCTATTTCTACTACCTATATATTTAGTAGCCCCTAACTTGTTAATATAGACAATAGAAGTAGGTCCCTGTTATAAAGACATATCTACTAGGTTATTAATATAGTAGTAGGATCTCCCTTATTAAGGTATAAGGTCTACTGTAAATACTTGCTAAATAGTGTTACTACGCCTATACATAGATTCTATAGCTATCACCCTATTTTCTTAAATCCCTACTAAGAAATTCTATATAGTTCTATTACTAATATTAGGGGACAAACCTGCTAAATAAGAAGCCTTAACACACCTGTAAATGCAAGGTCTTTTAGATAGAGTTTGATTTAATTAGCCCCTGCTTATGCATCCCTAATAGGTAAGGCCCTAGATAAGGCTAGATTTAGTATAGTAACAAAGTATAGGGTAGCCTATACTACCTAAGGCTTATTTAGGTTAACCTAATATGTCCCTGTATAATGCTAAGCTCTGTTACGATTATATTATAGTATGTAATTAGCCTCTAGCGTTATTAAAACCTTACTAGGTATTTTTATCTTATGTTAATTACCCGTGTGCGCTATATTATATCAGGACATAATAGTAAGTAATCCTATTATAAAGTAAGGATATATAGTACTATAGACATAATATATATATTTATATTAATTACTCCTGTATCTCCCTATAGCAAGATATATAACTATTAAGAAGCTTAGCAAAAATTAGTTTATATTCCCTTAGTAAGAGAGGTACCTACTATCCTGCTTATTAAAACTA
>MU005799.1:6531-32600 GCA_010093715.1 Pleomassaria siparia CBS 279.74
TGATCTTGTAGTTGATTGTGGCGCAAAATCGCCTGTGGCTGGTGTTGCGCGACTCTCTTACCTACAGCACTGAATTAGCACTGATTTCGCGATATCGCTAATAACGTCGCATATAGCGCCTTTTTTGCAGGTGATTGTTGGCGCAAATTGTTTTTGAGTGGTGTATACGTATAGTAGGATTGAAATTATATTTGACAGCGTTTTTCTAAGGGCGCAGGGCGACTGCGGTGGAGTGGGTGGTGGTAGTAGAGGTGGTAGATAAGTTGATAGGTGAGGGAGGATATCTATAGAGGACGAGCATAAGACTAGCGTCGGCCGTACGCGCGCTAGCTAAGCGAGAAAATCGCTAAGCGAGAGAAAATAACAGATGTAGAAAACCCCCCCCCCTTGTAGGGTGTTTCCTTTATGTTGTATATTAGTTAGACCGTAGATTGTTATCTTACTTTGTTTAATGCCTGTATACTAAACTGTTTGCGTTTGGATGTTGCTTTGTTGTGCTTTATCTATGACTTCTTGTTTGTTTAAGGTTTCCTATGCATGTAGACTAGCTCGGTGCTAGTTAAGCGAGCCTAGAGCTTAGCCTAACGACTGACAATCGTTCACCCTATTTGTCTTACCTGCGCTTTTATTAGGAATGTTTTGTTTAATCGTTTGCGAGTGAGCTTTATCTAGTCCTTGTTAGTTGTGTGGCATATGTTTCCTGGCACCCGCAGTATAACTACACGAATTGTTCTATTATTTTCTATGTTTGATCTTAACATTTACGGCGCGCCCCTATGCTAATAACTCCCTTGGCCCGCCTGCAGGCTTCCCTCTATGCCCCAACCGCGTTCGGCTTCACAAATCTCGTCGTGACCCACTCCAGATCCAACAGCCAGTTGTTTATCTCTACCTTGCTAAGGAGAATTTTGTCGACAAAGTATTTGTGGATGTTACTATCTGTGGGATTAGGTCCCGTTGCTTCCCTGACTCTTGCTATTATTTTATCTCTAATAAGGCTATTAGTGCTGAACAGGACATTGAATGCGTCCTTGAGTACTGAGTCGTTCTTGCACAATATTTTCATGTCCTGATTCTATTTGCCGTCCTTGTTGCTGTACTATTGGGGACAGAGGGGGTATATGCGCCGGCAGAAATGGCAAGTGCCCGGTGGAAATTGGCCTCTGGGTATTATCTTTTCTACCCTCTCTTAAGCAGTCTTTGCAGCCCTATACCCGCTACATGCTCTAATCCTATGCTTAAACGCGTCGCCGCCTGTAAAGAAACACGCAGGGTAATGCGTGTTCTAATACTTGTACAATTGCGCCTGTGTTTTAATTACAGTAGCATCTGATTTGACCTTGTCTTACTAGCGCGCGCTTTATTGCCTCCTCTTAGCGGCTTGTTTGAGCAGAGTAGCTTGGATGTTGTTAGGCTTATGTGTATGGTTAGGTGGTTGGGTTGTGGTTTGCCTGAGTAGTCTGCTTGGACTGGTAGCAGCTTTGCTTGTACTTGGACTACTAGCTGACTGTGGTGCGATAAGCGTGATCGTTGCGTTGTTAGTGGTAAGCAAGCTGGGGTCTATGGCCTGCGTGCGTGGGGTGGGGTTGTCTAGTAAGGGAGCTATGTCGTCTACATTAATGTCTAACCCAAACTCTAACGGGCTGTTGCGGCTGTTATTAACCTTACCGTCTAAGATAGGATTAAAGCCTTCCTCGTCTGAGATGTACTAGGCGGTTTTAGGGCTGGTCGTTATCTGTTGGCATATGTTATACTGCGCCTCGTGCGGTAGGCAGTGCTCGCGCACCTAGTTGTCATCTATGTACCTGTTAATTGCCACTCTCTGACATTTCTTGTTATGATAATTGACTTGCAGGTATTGTTGTACCCTTGCGCGAGTAGTGTGGACTTGTTTCGACAAGTGGCTAGGCAGTCCCTGGGCTAGTACAATGACGGCTTGACAACGATCTACATCGCGCCTACCCTGGCTAGACTCCTGGACATACTTAATTATACTTTCTGGGGCCCCTATGTAGACTACTGTCTGAACGTTAGGAATGTGTGTTCCCTCGCTTAGACAACTAGTAGCAATTATAATAGAGCTAGTAGACATCTGGTATTCTGCCAAGACCTTTTCTTTGTTGGGCGTATTACTGTGCATTGCAAAGCATCCTATAGACTTTGCAAGAGTAATTACATCTGCCTTGTATAGCAGATATATAATAGCCTGTTGGTTCTGGTTTTGCGCAAGAAGGTGCGTAATGTACTTGGCCTTGCCTTTATAAGATAATAATTCGCGAGCTTGCTCCTTAGGAACCTTAGTTATACAATACTTAATATTAGACTGAGTAGTAGGTAAACGGTACATATGGATGGTTGCGGGGTCTATGCATAATTTCGTCTATAATGTCTGTTCTTCTTTAGGTGGGAGGGTGGCGGTTAGGAGAGTTAAGGGTACCTCTAAAGCCACAAGCATGCCAATGCGCTGGAAGACTGAGCGAAACTTGTGGTTGGTGATTAAGGGGTAGTGGCACTTATTAACAACAATGCGGGCGAGATTTCCGTTAGCAGCACCGTAGCTAAGGTATGCTTGAAGGTCTTTGGATTGGTTGTAGGTCTCTATAGTTGTGAGGACGATCCTGAAGTGGTGCTGTTTGGTAGAAATAGACTAGATTTCACATAGTACATTAAGCTCCTTGCATCTCTCTTGAATGTTAAGTTGCAAGATTATAAGGGGCAGGAAGATAATAGTAAGGCCGTAAGACCGCAAAAAGGCGGGCAGCATAAACGCAAGTGACTTGCTACTACCTGTAGGCTTAACTAAGACGACTGGGCTTTTACCTGCTATAATAGCCTGGATGGCCTTAACCTGCTTGCCACGGAATGTGGCATCTGGTCTATACATATGACTTAGCGTGTAGAAAATATTAATCTTCTTATGTGCCCTTGCACGTTGCATTTTGGCTAGGGGGATCTCGCTAGCTTTAGCAGGCGGAGTTGGTTGCTAATCTTGCAGGAGATTTGGTATGTCTGTGGCCGTCCGCTTCTGCTTGTAAGATGGCGACCTGCGCTCCTTCTGCTGCATTGCTAATAGCCACTCTTGAAGCATGTGCCACTTGACGCATGTCCTGTAGAACAAATTGGCTAGAAAGCTGTTTGATTCAGCTATTTCGCTAATAAGCTTAGCATACACATTGTGGGCAATCTCTAGGCTGTGTCCGGCCTGCTTCTTAAATGCCTCCGACTCTTCCTTATTAATGTTGGCAAAGTCCGTCGCATTAAAGTACTTATTAACGTTTACCTTGAGCATTTTACGACTAATAGTAATGATAATGTGTCTCCACAGCTGGGTTGTAATGGTTTGCCTAAGGTATTTATTAGAGGTTAGGCGCAGTTCTTCTCAAAGTTAAAAGGAGTTTTGTGACCGTTTGCCCTCTTTGTTAGGCTAGAGGAGAGGACTAATCGCCCTCTTGATTTGCGTGCTGTTAGGGCCCTCGCCTACATGTGCCTGCATGCTTTGATGGAACGGTAAAATAAGCTACAAATACTACACGAAAAGGTTTGCCACCTTACGTGGCAGGAAGCGGTGGATAATCTTAGGCGTCTTTGACTTGTTAAATCCCTTATAGTACTAGAGGATAATGGTAAGGTGGTTGCGCATGCAAAAGACATTGCGCAGTTCGCTGGTAATTGAGTTCTTGTACTAGGCGCTTTCTAACTTAGTACCGCGCGGAGGTGGCCCTACCGTAAGGTAGGCTAGAGATTTAAGGCTCTCTGCCAACTTATTTACTTAGCGGCCAAAGGCCTTAATGCCACCCTTGTTAGGATGTCTAGATGGGCTGACGAAGTGAGAACTGCTTCCTTTGTTGTCTATCCTCTTAGCCAGCTATGTATCGCCCCCTCTAAACACGGCACTGTTGAGTGGTTCGCTAAGGAAGCTATACCCAGGGCTTTGATTGCATAAGTTATTGACAAGATCCTCCTATAGAATGCGGGGCAGCTCCTTGTCGTGCGTAATGTATAATGTCTGGAACAGTGCCGCCTTAGCGTTAGAATACATGCTACTAACTATAGCAGTAAACTTGTGAACTTCTAACTTAGCTGACCGACACGTCAACTTATTCCCGTCCTAGTAGGTGAACCCTTCTACGGCCGTTGAATAGGCAATGCAGTAGCTATAGGACAAACAGTCTACTATCTACGTTATAGTTGTATTCGTCCCGCGTATTATGTAGGCATTTATAAGTGTCTTTGCAAGTCTAATGGGCCTAGCCTTAGTCGCGCTATGTAGACCTACGTCTATCCCTGCATCAGACAGCTCCTTAGACACACTATTATCTAATACCTTACTCTTAGATTGCTCGTTATTGGTCGCCGCGGCAGCAGGTAGATTATCTTGAAATGGATTAGTGGCATGCTGAAGTACGCAGAACCGTGCAAATTTTATTTAGGCGCCTAAATTTGTACAATAGGCGCTAGGGGGTAGGAATCCGTGAGCATAAACCCCCTGCACGGCTAAAATATTATAGAACGCCAGTTCCTGCTCGTGCATATTAGTGTGCTGTCTAAGTAGAGAGAGGTAGAAGTTCTAACACAGATCCTTAAGGTAGGTGAGCCAGCAACGTCCGCTGACTGGCTGAGAGACCTCTGCCTTAAGCTCGGAGCGGTCCCGAAGCAAGATATTCGTCTGCAGGTGCCGCTACACCTTTTTCTGCTGGTTGGTAAAAGCAAAGTAGCGAGGCGCTTTCAGCTTGGGTGGACCTACTATCTGCTACGTAAACATAAAGATCTCTTGCACCACGTGTACCTTGTTATTGCGGTGGTTGGCATAAGCTTCTAATAGTTAGGTAATTACTAAGTGCATCTTATTCCGCATAACCTCCTTGCACAGCATTTCGCCAGCTGCGTTAACCGTGTTCTGCTACACAAGGCCTAGATTGCGGATGCAGTTCTAAAGTATAATAGCATAGGGGTCGTCTCCCTTCCGCAGTGAGCTGATGAGACGCTTAAGATGTTTAAACAAATGGCCAGCTAATGTTTCTTAGAACTTAGTCTTGTGCAGCCAGGCGCTAGTATGGTGGTCGTCCTTAAAGGGAACCGTATCTAGTTGCTGCTGTAGGACATTGGCGATGGTGCTTGCTCTACTGTTAAAGAACGTAGTAAAATCAGTTAGATTGACGGCTGCAGGCTGACTGGGTGCAGTGACTAAGACCTTAAAGTAGGACGCCTCCTTGCCACCCTTAGACGCCTTGTTCTGAACCCGTTGACATGCAACGTTATACCGCTAGTATTAGTTCGTGTCTACCCTGCCAGACCCTGGATTAGGGCGACCCTGGGGGCTTGATGCATGGATGTTGTGGGAGCTACTTAGGTGAGCGGCTTGGTTGTTCCTGCTGGTGGCCATGATGTGACGACAGGTGGGTGTGGCAAGGCACATGGCATAGTCGCGCATGACTAGCAAACTAGCTATGGCAGGGACAGGCGCACGTAGATGCTTGAATGCGCTGATGTGTGCCTTAACGCTAGGAAGCTGACGGAGCTCAGCTTTAATGTCGCGTCTGGCCTGTGGAATAACATTATCCTTGTAGGCCTTACTAAGGTGTTCGTACACTTTAGTAATACTAAGCCTAATGCCACACTTGTGGCAGATAAGAATATAGTAGTCTTGCTCGTAGGTGAAATAGTACTGAGACATGTTTACTTTAGTAGACTATTGTCACCTAGTTGAAGAAGTTAGCTAGACTATAGGGGAGGGGGGGGTTCTATGCATCCGTTGTACTTTGCTAGTCAATTCTTATTGTCTTTAGATAGGAAAAAAGTACGGATGTTAGAAAGCCCCTGGTAGGTAGATAGTTGCGACAGTGGCTGTATTAGGTAGGGTGGTTTGTGTGCGGTTAAACTATATGTGTTGTTCCCTCTCTATGGAGATGCAATTCAGATTCCTGCGCAATGCTTACTAACCTGGCAAATTCCGCCGCTACCTACTATGTTAAACTTATTTCCTAGATGCGCTCTATGCAAGATATTCACCTCTATCGCAATGTCAAGCTTCTTGTTTTCTTACGTTACGCCTATAGACGCCGCGTCTGATTACGATTAGGATTCGCTTGCTGCAGTGCACAACATTATAGACCCCAACGCTATAGTTTAGCTAGTTGGCGATTATGAGCAGACGGTCTTTCTATGTTGCAGTCTATCTCACGCCCTTAAGTAGCTATGCGCAAATAGCACACGCGACGCATTGCTAGCAGCTGTTAGGAGGATCTGCAGTAAACATGAGACCCTAGTACCAACACTACTAACTAGATACATACCCCTACTGCCGGACGCAGACCCTATAGCAGCGACCTAGGATAATAATGCTGCCTAGACCCAGGACGACAACGCTGCGCACGATACTGTGGCACTAAAACGAAAACAGAAGGGGAAGGGCGACGGTGCTGGTGCGCGGCAGATAAACAAGCGGATAGCAAATTAACGGGTGGATTCTTAGATTAGCTGGTTCCGCAATACCTAGGATAAGGAGGAGTCAGCAGCTGTGCCAGCCTACAACGAGGAGAACGCGCGCTACGGCGTGTTTCTGGGAGCCTAGCCTAGGGCAAAGAACATTAGGTTAGATCGTGCCTCTAAGATGATACACACGGCCTACATCGTGGCGGGCTATAAGGCACTGGAAGACTGGCAGAAGGTTATGCGGGTATGGCGCAGGAACTATGCAGACCTACAGGCTATAGATGCTGTACCGCCTAACCGCCAGCTTGCTCTGACCTAGGTGGATACTGCTAGCCAAACAGCAGGGTCGTTGCTATATTTACGAAATGGCACTGTTATCCTGCAGGACAGTGCTGGCCTAGAATGGAAGACGCTGTACTTTAGCGCCCTTAACGGAGAGGGGCGCGATATTATACAGGGTCTAAAGCAGCAGTAGAGGTTCACGCGGGTCTATAAGTTCTATAATCGGCTTAGAGATGACTTAAAGGCTACAGGTGTTAAATTGGGTCGCATTAGGGTAGGCTACCTAACTTTAGCTAAAGAGATGCTGTTTGGCTTGCTTTACGGTGACAAGGGGAGACAGGTAGGAGATAGTCCTGAGAAGGAATCTCCACCTTAGAATGAGCTTGAGCGTATGATTGAGTATGGACGCCGGTGGCACATTATTCAGTCTAAGCTTGGTTGTGGCATCTTTGCCTTAATGCCAGAGAGTTGAGTACTAAATTAGTTTATTATAAAAGTGCTGACGTTAGAACGCATTTAGTTGTGGGCGGAGATGATCTATAAATGCAACCTAAGTGCAGTAGAGTTGGCTTTAAAGATTAAGCCGCTTTTCTGTTCCTGCATTAAGGGTAAGGCTCCTCCTCCGTACACGCTTGGGTTAGAGCTGGTGGCAGATTAGAACATAAATTACTAGCAGGGTGCACTATCTTTGTCGTTATTACTAGATCTAGTGCTGGACATTAATTCAGACGTAGATATATAGTCTAAGTCTATGCAACATGTGCTATAACCGCATGTCCTCCTACAGGCCCACACTCTTAAACTGTTCCTGAGTAAGCTGCGTGTGTAGCTTGCAGCGCGTATCCCTGCACATGTTACCCGTATCTATGTAAGAGTAAGGCTATATAGACTAGTGACCCCTACCTCTACTAAGCTATAATGGCTTAATTACCTCGTCCCTGCTGCTACACTAACAGTGGAAAACGTGCTTAGGAGTATCTGGGAAGAAACGCTAGTTACACACATGTTCACCCCGCTCTTAGTTACTTAGCTCTAGCCCGCAAAACGCTTCTATTTTTGTAACCTCTTCTTAAGTAAACCTTGTGTGTAGCTCGCAGCAAGGGTCCCAGCAGACGTTTCTATTATCCGTGTGGGAGTGAGGCCAGTCCGTCCGTGTTGTTTTACACTAACACATGGTAGGCGACGGACTAGTGCAGTAATGGACACCCTTCTGCTGGTTACTTATGACCGCATATATCTTACTAATCGTAACTAACACCTTGGTAGACATCCTGTACTATGTCGTAATGGGATAGTAATCTACGTTGTGTTAGTGTAGTTACAACACCTAATATAGTAAATAAATACTTTCCTAAACAGAAGTGTAGTAGAAGTTATAAGCGGTTGTAAGTTAGTTTGATTGACAGTCTCTCTGGGCGGTGTAGTGTAAAGGTGGTTGTAATAGTAGGAGTAGTGTAAAGTGGGTTATAGAGGTGTTTAAGGATTAAGGTAGAGAGAATGTTTTATACACGGCGGGGGATTCCTTCTTAGTCAGATTAATGTATGCCCAGGGGGCAAATAATAATCCGGTAGTACTAGTGCCTTCTACTAGTAGGTAATATTATTTCTAAACGTTGTGGAGACTGTATAGGTGACACAGGTTCTAGAATAAGGTTAGTCAGGTAAGTAATTGTCTGATAGGGCGACTATCTTTAATAGTGTTTAATATTTCCTTTCTTAGTAAATGGATTCTATATATATGCTACAGGTTATACTACATAGAAGTCATGATACGTTAACGGATGCGCTGACTGCATTGCAAGCTGATCTGTCCAGATAGTAAACACTGTTTGGACAGCCTGTGGAAATGCGGGATTAACTTTAAGCTTGTGTAGCTGTTGATTCGCAAGGAAAAAAACAACGTCCCCTGGGTTTACGTAGACCTGGTAGCCAAGCTCTGGCAGCTTTAGAAGACTACCTGTGCCTAATATAAGGATTATAGAATAGAAGTGGGCATCGTCTCCATCGTCGTAGTGATAGCTTATGCTATTGCCAGTGGATATAGACATTGCCATCATGCTCCTGATGCTACCTAACTAAAATGATGAGGTGCGAGCTCGGTCTGTGTCCTCCTTAAGCTAGGCCTGATGACCCTCTGCATTGCTGGGTTGGTTAAGGACGGCCTTGGAGATGTCCCGGTGACTTTGTCGCATGCGATTGTACGTGGGTTCGTCAACCTTACGAAGGTGAGAAGCTGCCTTGCTGAGGCTTTGATTAAGTATTTGCATAACGTTCTTGATGCCTTAGTTAAGGGCAGGCTTCTTCTGGCGGCGCCCAGCTGACATAAATGGGATGGCAGACGACCAACGCTATAACCTAATCTAGGCCTGTTTAAATGTATTGCCGTGTGAGGCTGTTGTATGGAAGGGCATCTTAGCCTGCTAGTGTTAGAAATAATGCTATAATAGCTGCACGGGAATGGTACCTCTTAAAGGGCTGTTACTTGTTGAAGGAGCTGTCCTGCCGTGTCTGGGTTGATGCATTTGGCAAAGCGGAGTGCAGCATATTATAGAATGTCAGCGCTAACTACAAAGTTTGGATTTGGTATGCCTGCGTGGGTGATAGTGCTATTGTTTGCAATTGTTGTCATGGTTCTGCCCTCTACGCCTGCTTGATCAGCCTTCTTCAGACGGCGCTCTAGCTTCGGGCTAAACTTCAACTCAACAAGATAGAGGCGTGGTTCCACGGGCACGGAAAAAGGCAGCCAAAGTTAGATGTCCTGCTGTATCTCTATTGCCTGGTCTTTTCCCTGTTGCCTGTGATGTTTAGTAGCAACCTTCTTTGCCTGACGTTTTGATATGCCAGCGTGTGATGGCATAGTAATGCAGATGTTGGGCTAAGAGCGTAAAGGTGGGGGGTATGAGGTTGAACGGAAGGTGGGCGGTTGGCGAGGAGCAGGCAATAGAAGCGAGTTTTGAAGTGCACAGCGGCTAACTGCGTCGCTAACTAGCCAGGCTAGTAAAGGCGCTGGGCAAGGGGCAATGACGCAGTAAGAAAGCGCGCAATGCAGAACAAAGCCCACAACACTACCTAGCTGTCTACCTAGCAGTTGCTGATAGTGTGGCGTAGTAGGCGAGCAGAGTAAGACACTAGCAGGTAGTGCAACGAGATGATGCGCATGGATGGCAATTAGGCAGTAGTAGTAGCAGTAGTGGTAGTAGTGGTAGTAGTGGTGGTAGAAGGAGGATTAAGGAGGTTGGTGGATGAGATGATAAGCGGTTAGGGTGCTTGGCTACTAGGGTGCTCGGCTACTAGGGTGCTCGGCCACTGGGGTGCTCGGCTACTAGGGTGCTCGGCTACTGCAGCTGGTCAGCCACTGCAGCCGGTCAGCTACTGCAGCTGGTCAGCCACTGCAGGCCATTAGCGCGACGTGGCTTGGTGGTATTCTAATGTTAAACGCTGATATATCGCGAAATATTGCTTGGTGAGATTGTAACAGAGTGCGCTGGGATAAATACTGCAAAAGGTAAATGCGCTGAGGTATTGCACTAGACTATGTATAGTAAACGCACCTAGGGGAGGGGGGTTTCTTGCATCTGTTGATTGCATACTATGTATCTCGAGCAGTGCAAAGTTGTGCATATGTTGCAGTGTTGTTGATTTCCTGCCCTAGTAGGACGGGAAATAAATACTATTGTTACAATATTTATGACTATTGTTAATAAATATTGATTAATATTTATTGTAGCTAATAATAGGCCGCAAGAAAGACTGCATACGGCAGGAGGTTAGCTATGGCGCTATGTATTAGGCGCAGGAATGCAATGTACAATGCTAATAAATCGCGATGTAAAGCCACGAGGTATCGCAATGTATCAAGCGCGAATTTCACAATCGTGTGCATGATCTAATTCTAAGGATTTAACACGACAATACGCACCTATAGAGGGGGGGTTTCTATCTTCTGTAGTTTCTACATAAATAAGAACGACGGATATAAGAAACCCTATTACCTCTATCAGCATGTGCTAGCACTTAAGTTGTCAAATTCTTAATTTCCAGCTCTAGTAGAATGTTAAATAAAGAATATCGTTGATAATTATTATTTGTTGTGTAGGTGCGCACGGCCGTAAATTGTAGGTTATTAGGTTTCTAACTCTAGTGGGACGGGAAATAAATACTATTGTTACGATATTTCTGACTATCGTTAATAAATATTAATTAATATTGTTTAAAAACTATTGTTGTCGCCCTAGTCTCGCTTAGAGCCTGCATGAGCTACATTTAAATACTATCGTTACAATATCTATACACCTACGTATAGTAGGTAGTATTAACTACAAATAGGGTTTTAGTAGGGGCACAGCGGCTAGTTTATCCTACTTCTTCTTATTAAATAACGTCTGCATAAGCGCCTTACGCTTACTAAGTTCCTAAACAATATTAGCATGTTATATATAGGGGGGAGGGGGTTTATAATATCTATTATTTTCGTGTTAAAGGAATAATAGATGTTAAAAACCCCTATATAGGGAAGGGTGTACTTACACTAAGAATTACTGCTAGCGCTGTTTTAGTCTTACTAAGACTAGTGTTGTTAGCAATAACTATACTATAGGGACTAGCCTTATTTACCTTACGCTTACGGCGCTAAGTCTTTATTACAGCAGCCCTAGTTACCTGCTACTATATAAGTAGTTTTCTAAATTATCCTAGCAAGAGTTAGGATAAGCGCCTATTAATATATAAGATGTTAAGAGACTCTTTATAGTTAGTAGGTTGCAACACATCCCTGTCTAATATAGAATAGAATTATTATTATTACTCGCAAAATTCCTTAGTCTGCTTAGTAAGCGGCATAATCTTGTTAGGCTCTGCTAGAGCACGAACTTCGTCGTTATCTTAACCGTTAGGCCCTATAAGAGCACTAGAATCTTAGGCAGCTAACTCCTTAATAATAGCATTAGTTAGGTTACTGCTGCAACCCTTAGCAGTAATCTTCTCTTAGAGACCCTTCTAGTCTATGTTAGCTAACATAAACAAAACACAGTATTAATAACGCTAACAAGCACAGGCAATCTTAGCCGTAACAGCGAGCTTCTAACGTTTGAGAAGCTTAGTTGCAGATAGTAGGCCTTAGCGGTTAGTGCGGGCAATAATGTCGGCGGCAGTCTTATCTACGCGTGCCTGGCGCTCTTTAAGGGTGGCGACATCGTAAAGAGGGACATTACTATCTAGGTAAATAGGATTTAGACTACTAGGTAGGGCAGCATTATTAATATTAGCACTAATGTTATAATAGTTAGATGTTGCTAACACGTTAAGCTAATCTGTTCTAGGAAAATTACTAAGTACCGCGGCGAAATCGCCCCTAATAACTTAACTATTATTATTAAAGAGAAACTACTTAGGGTTAGGGTCGCTATCTACGTGCTTAGGCTTTACACTACGGCGTGGCTGTGCAGGGAGTTAAATAACAGGGGTAACAGGTGTCTTAACTTCTTTGCGTTTACTATTAGTCGCATATTTAGGCGCGATAAAAGCGGGTTAGCTAGCAGTCTTCTTAGGAGGTGCAGCGCTAGGCGCAACGGGCATCGCACGCGCAGCTTTAGAAGGTAGATTAGCGCAATAGCAAAGATAACAGCTAATTATCTAGGCACGCTTAACATAATACTTTAGTGCAATCCCTATTAAGTAGAAGATAGAGTAGCAACGCAGGAAATATTTATTATAGACAAAGTAGATAAAGCAAATCTAGTAGTTGTTGTTAGAATAGTTAATTACTTAGTCCTTAGAAGGAGAACTATATAGTTAAGTCCTGGCTATAGCGGCCGCCTCTATACGCTCCTTAGCAGTGCTAAGGTTGCAGGGTAACTACGTCTTGTTATAAGTAATAACAGCAGCATAGAAGACCTTATACGCTGCGAGAAGTTTAGGTAACCTAAGGAATTTTAATATTTTAGCTTAAGATATACTAAAGTACGGTGCCAATTACTTAGCTAAGCAATAGTCTGCTTTATAAACTAAGGAGTTTAGATATTTGCTTAAAGGTTAGGTAGATAGCGCAGCTACTTAAGGTTTGCTAGTAATAATAGGCGGTGCAGGAGAGACGTTAGTGTTGTTAGTGTTAAGGGCAAGAAGTCGCGCCTATTCTTCCTGCAGTTATTATATCTTATTACTATTTTCCAGGTCTAGATTATTAAATTAGTCAAATGTAGCGTCAGGAATATTAAATAGAGGTAGTATAATAGGGGCGGCATCTTTATTAGATATAACTTTATTACTATTATAAACTAGGGTGTAGGGGTTAGGAACGTTAGACATCGTAAGATCTACGTATAGGCATTAGCAAATCATAAGTAACTTATAGGGGGAGGGGGTTTAAGACTTCTGTTATTTTCTGTACTTACAGTGTAATAAGGACTACAGGCGTGTTAAGGTAGAGTAATTAGTTGTTAACCCTGTAATTTAATGCGTTAGTATAGATTTTAAACATAAATGCATAAGTAACTTATAAGAGGAGGGGGTTTAAGACTTCTGTTGTTTTCTATACTTATAATATAATAAGGTCTAAAGGATTTTGTAAGTAATATAGAGCAAATTGTTAGTAAACCTGTTAAATATTGCGTTAGCATATGTTTTAAATATAAATTTATAAGATACCTATAGAGGAGGGGGGTTTAAGACTTCCGTTATTTTCTGTACTTATAATGTAATAAGGACCTAAGGCCTAGTAGTATAGGTAATAATATTAGTAAAGCTGTAGTTTAATTAGTTAGTTTTTCCCGTACATACAGAGGGAGGAGAGGGTTTTAAGGATCCGTACTTTTAATATTAAGTTAACTTTTAACTATTACTATGTAAGGGGGAGAGGGGCTTTCGTAAATCTGTAGTTTTTTAACCTTAAGGTTAATTGTGGCGCGGTTTCGCCTGTAGCTAGTGTATGCAGCTCTCTTACCTGCAGAAACAAATTAGCCCTAATCGCGATATTACTAATAACGTCGCATATAGTGCCTTAATTTACAGGTAATTATTAGCGCAAATTGTTTTTCAGTTGTATATACGTATAGTAGGATTAAAATTATATTAGACAGCGTTTTTATAAGGGCGCAGGGCGCCTGCGGTAGGTTGCAAGGTAGTAGTAATAGAGGTAGATAGGTAGATAGGAAGATATAAGAGGCTCTAATATCTATAGGGGGACGCGTAGAACTAGCGTCAGGCCGTACAGGCGCTAGTTAAGCGAGAAAATCTATTAAAGTTTAAATATCTATAGATGTTAGAAACCCCCCCCCTAGTATAGGGCCCTGCTTATTATATAGTAGTCCTTGCTTTGTTATGTCCTCTCCTTTATTTGTTTCTTATTACCTTTATGCCCTTTCTTGCTATAGTTATAGAACTTATTTATATCTTTCCCTTTGTTCTTGCTTATGCAGCCCTATATAGATGTGCGCCACTAACTAAGCAAATAGGTAGCTAAATTAGACGTTAGTTATAAGCGTCTCCCCTCTCTTATCTACTATAGTTCACGCTTTATTAGTCTATTATTTTCCTAGTAATATTAATTTCTTGTGTATTTAGGTTGTTATACACCCTACTAGCCTGCCTTTTAACCTAAGCGTTATATTCTATTTGTCTGTTAATTTCAATCCCCTTCTTAGCTATCTGCTACCTAAACTAGCGCCGTGCCTGCAGGCTTCCCTCTATGCCCTAACCGCGTTCAGCTTCACAAATCTCGTCGTAACCTACTCTAGATCTAACAGCTAGTTGTTTATCTCTACCTTACTAAGGAGAATTTTGTTAACAAAGTATTTATAGATGTTACTATCTATAGGATTAGGTCCTGTTGCTTCCCTGACTCTTGCTATTATTTTATCTCTAATAAGGCTATTAGTACTAAACAGGACATTAAATGCGTCCTTAAGTACTAAGTTATTCTTGCACGATATTTTCATGTCCTAATTCTATTTACCGTCCTTATTACTATACTATTAGGGACAGAGGGGGTATATGCGCTGGCAGAAATAGCAAGTGCCTAGTAGAAATTAGCCTCTAGGTATTATCTTTTCTACCCTCTCTTAAGCAGTCTTTACAGCCCTATACCTGCTACATGCTCTAATCCTATGCTTAAACGCGTTGCCGCCTATAAAGAAACACGCAGGGTAATGCGTATTCTAATACTTATATAATTGCGCCTGTGTTTTAATTATAGTAGCATCTAATTTAACCTTATCTTACTAGCGCGCGCTTTATTACCTCCTCTTAGCAGCTTATTTAAGCAGAGTAGCTTAGATGTTATTAGGCTTATGTGTATAGTTAGGTAGTTAGGTTGTAGGTTACCTAAGTAGTCTGCTTAGACTAGTAGCAGCTTTGCTTATACTTAGACTACTAGCTAACTGTAGTGCAATAAGCGTAATCGTCGCGTTGTTAGTAGTAAGCAAGCTAGGGTCTATAGCCTGCGTGCGTAGGGTAGGGTTGTCTAGTAAGGGAGCTATGTCGTCTACATTAATGTCTAACCTAAACTCTAACAGGCTGTTGCAGCTGTTATTAACCTTACTGTCTAAGATAGGATTAAAGCCTTCCTTGTCTAAGATATACTAGGCGGTTTTAGGGCTAGTTGTTATCTGTTAGCATATGTCATATTGCGCCTCGTGCGGTAGGTAGTGCTTACGCACCTAGTTATTATCTATATACCTGTTAATTACTACTCTCTAATATTTCTTATTATAATAATTGACTTGCAGGTATTATTATACCCTTGCGCGAGTAGTATAGACTTGTTTTAATAAGTAGCTAGGCAGTCCCTAGGCTAGTATAATAACTGCTTAACAACAATCTACATCGCGCCTACCCTAGCCAGACTCCTAGACATACTTAATTATACTTTCTAGGGCCCCTATATAGACTACTGTCTAAACGTTAGGAATATGTGTTCCCTTACTTAGACAACTAGTAGCAATTATAATAGAGCTAGTAGACATCTAGTATTCTGCTAAGACCTTTTCTTTATTAGGCGTATTACTGTGCATTATAAAGCATCCTATAGACTTTATAAGAGCAATTATATCTGCCTTATAGGGCAGATATATAATAGCCTGTTAGTTCTAGTTTTGCGTAAGAAGGTGCGTAATATACTTAGCCTTGCCTTTATAAGATAACAATTTGCAAGCTTGCTCCTTAGGAACCTTAGTTATATAATACTTAATATTAGACTAAGTAGTAGGTAAACAGTATATATAGATAGTTGCGGGGTCTATGCATAATTTCGTCTATAATGTCTGTTCTTCTTTAGGTAGGAGGGTAGCAGTTAGGAGAGTTAAGGGTACCTCTAAAGCCACAAGCATGCCAATGCGCTAGAAGACTAAGCAAAACTTATAGTTAGTAATTAAGGGGTAGTAGCACTTATTAATAATAATGCGGGCGAGATTTCCGTTAGCAGCACCGTAGCTAAGGTATGCTTAAAGGTCTTTAGATTAGTTGTAGGTCTCTATTATTATAAGGACGATCCTAAAGTAGTGCTGTTTAGTAGAAATAGACTAGATTTTACATAGTATATTAAGTTCCTTATATCTCTCTTAGATGTTAAGTTGCAAGATTATAAGGGGCAGGAAGATAACAGTAAGGCTGTAAGACTGTAAAAAGGTAGGCAGCATAAACGCAAGTAACTTGCTACTACCTATAGGCTTAACTAAGACGACTAGGCTTTTACCTACTATAATAGCCTAGATAGCCTTAACCTACTTGCTACGGAATGTAGTATCTAGTCTATATATATAACTTAGCGTATAGAAAATATTAATCTTCTTATATACCCTTGCACGTTGCATTTTAGCTAGGGGGATCTTACTAGCTTTAGTAGGCGGAGTTAGTTGCTAATCTTGCAGGAGATTTAGTATGTCTGTAGCTATCTGCTTCTACTTATAAGATAGTAACCTGCGCTCCTTCTGCTGCATTGCTGATAGCTACTCTTAAAGCATGTGCTACTTAACGCATGTCCTGTAGAACAAATTAGCTAGAAAGCTGTTTAATTTAGCTATTTTGCTAATAAGCTTAGCATACACATTGTAGGCAATCTCTAGGCTGTGTCTGGCCTGCTTCTTAAATGCCTCCAACTCTTCCTTATTAATATTAGCAAAGTCCGTCGCATTAAAGTACTTATTAACGTTTACCTTAAGCATTTTACAACTAATAGCAATAATAATGTATCTCTATAGCTAGGTTGTAATAGTTTGCCTAAGGTATTTGTTAGAGGTTAGGCGCAGTTCTTCTTAAAGTTAAAAGGAGTTTTATAACTGTTTGCCCTCTTTATTAGGCTAGAGGAGAGGACTAATTACCCTCTTAATTTGCGTGCTGTTAGGGCCCTCGCCTACATGTGCCTGCATGCTTTAATAGAACGGTAAAACAAGCTATAAATACTACACAAAAAGGTTTGCTACCTTACGTAGCAGAAAGCAGTAGATAATCTTAGGCGTCTTTAACTTGTTAAATCTCTTATAGTACTAGAGGATAATAGCAAGGTAGTTACGCATGCAAAAGATATTGCGCAGTTCGCTAGTAATTAAGTTCTTATACTAGGCGCTTTCTAACTTAGTACTGCGCGGAGGTGGCCCTACCGTAAGGTAGGCTAGAGATTTAAGGCTCTCTGCTAACTTATTTACTTAGCGGCCAAAGGCTTTAATGCCACCCTTGTTAGGATGTCTAGATAGGCTGACGAAGTGAGAACTGCTTCCCTTGTTATCTATCCTCTTAGCTAGCTATGTATCGCCCCCTCTAAACACAGCACTATTAAGTAGTTCGCTAAGGAAGCTATACCTAGGGCTTTAATTATATAAGTTATTAATAAGATCCTCTTATAGAATGTAGGGCAGCTCCTTATTATGCGCAATGTATAATGTCTAGAATAGTACCACCTTAGCGTTAGAATACATGCTACTAACTATAGTAGTAAACTCGTAAACTTCTAACTTAGCTAACTAATACGTTAACTTATTCCCGTCCTAGTAGGTAAACTCTTCTACGGCCGTTAAATAGGTAATGCAGTAGCTATAGGACAAATAGTCTACTATCTACGTTATAGTTATATTTGTCCTGCGTATTATATAGGCATTTATAAGTATCTTTGTAAGTCTAATAGGCCTAGCTTTAGTTACGCTATGTAGACCTACGTCCGTCCCTGTATTAGACTGCTCCTTAGACACACTGTTATCTAATACCTTACTCTTAGATTGCTCGTTATTAGTCGCCGCGGCAGCAGGTAGATTATCTTAAAATAGATTAGTAGCATGCTAAAGTACGCAGAACTGTGCAAATTTTATTTAGGCGCCTAAATTTATATAATAGGCGCTAGGGGGTAGGAATCTGTAAGCATAAACCCCTTATACGGCTAAAATATTATAGAACGCTAGTTCCTACTCGTGCACATTAGTGTGCTGTCTAAGTAGAGAGAGGTAGAAGTTCTAACACAGATCCTTAAGGTAGGTAAGCTAGTAACGTCCGCTAACTAGCTAAGAGACCTCTACCTTAAGCTTAGAGCGGTCCTAAAGCAAGATATTCGTCTGCAGGTGCCGCTACACCTTTTTCTGCTAGTTAGTAAGAGTAAAGTAGCGAGGCGCTTTCAGCTTAGGTAGACCTACCGTCTGCTACGTAAACATAAAGATCTCTTATACTACGTATACCTTATTATTATAGTAGTTAGCATAAGCTTCTAATAGTTAGGTAATTACTAAGTGCATCTTATTCTGCATAACCTCCTTACGCAGCATTTTGCTAGCTGCGTTAACTATATTCTGCTACATAAGGCCTAGATTATGGATGCAGTTCTAAAGTAGAATAGCATAGAGGTTATCTCCCTTCTATAGTAAGCTAATAAGACGCTTAAGATATTTAAATAAATAGCTAGCTAATGTTTCTTAGAACTTAGTCTTGTGCAGCTAGGCGCTAGTATAGTAGTTATCCTTAAAGGGAACTGTATCTAGTTGCTGCTGTAGGACATTAGTAATAGTGCTTGCTCTACTATTAAAGAACGTAGTAAAATCAGTTAGATTAACAGCTGCAGGCTAACTAGGTGCAGTAACTAAGACCTTAAAGTAGGACGCCTTCTTACTACCCTTAGACGCCTTATTCTAAACCTGTTAATATGCAACGTTATACTGCTAGTATTAGTTTGTGTCTACCCTGCTAGACCCTAGATTAGGGCAACCCTAGGGGCTTAATGCATAGATATTATAGGAGCTACTTAGGTAAGCAGCTTAGTTATTCCTGCTAGTAGCTATAATGTAATAACAGGTAGGTGTAGTAAGGCACATAGCATAGTCGCGCATAACTAGCAAACTAGCTATAGCAGGAACAGGCGCACGTAGATGCTTAAATGCGCTAATGTGTGCCTTAACGCTAGGAAGCTAATAGAGCTCAGCTTTAATGTTGCGTCTAGCCTATAGAATAACATTGTCCTTATAGGCCTTACTAAGGTGTTCGTACACTTTAGTAATACTAAGCCTAATGCTACACTTATAGCAGATAAGAATATAGTAGTCTTGCTTGTAGGTAAAATAGTACTAAGACATATTTACTTTAGTAGACTATTATTACCTAGTTAAAGAAGTTAGCTAGACTATAAGGAAGGGGGGGGTTCTATGCATCTATTATACTTTGCTAGTTAATTCTTATTATCTTTAGATAGGAAAAAAGTACAGATATTAGAAAGCCCCTAGTAGGTAGATAGTTACGATAGTAGCTGTATTAGGTAGGGTAGTTTGTGTGCAGTTAAACTATATGTGTTGTTCCCTCTCTATAGAGATGCAATTTAGATTCCTGCGCAATGCTTACTAACCTAGCAAATTCTGCTGCTACCTACTATATTAAACTTATTTCCTAGATGCGCTCTATGTAAGATATTTACCTCTATTATAATGTTAAGCTTCTTGTTTTCTTACGTTACGCCTATAAACGCCGCGTCTAATTATAATCAGGATTCCCTTACTGCAGTGCATAATATTATAGACCCTAACGCCGCAGTTTAGCTAGTTAGTAATTATAAGCAGACGGTCTTTCTATATTGTAGTCTATCTTACGCCCTTAAGTAGCTATGCGCAAATAGCACACGCGACGCATTGCTAGCAGCTGTTAGGAGGATCTATAGTAAATATAAGACCCTAGCACTAACACTACTAACTAGATATATACCCCCCCTGCTAGACGCAGACGCTATAGCAGCAACCTAGGATAATAATACTGCCTAGACCTAGGACAATAACGCTGCGCACGATACTATAGCACTAAAACAAAAACAAAAAGAGAAGGGCAACAGTACTAGTGCGCAGTAGATAAACAAGCAGATAGCAAATTAACAGGTAGATTCTTAGATTAGCTAGTTCTGCAATACCTAGGATAAGGAGGAGTTAGCAGCTATGCCAGCCTATAATAAGGAGAACGCGCGCTACAGCGTGTTTCTAGGAGCCTAGCCTAGGGCAAAGAACATTAGGTTAGATCGTGCCTCTAAGATAATACACACGGCCTATATTATAGCAGGCTATAAGGCACTAGAAGACTAGCAGAAGGTTATGCGGGTATGGCGCAGGAACTATGCAGACCTACAGGCTATAGATACTGTACCGCCTAACCGCTAGCTTGCTCTAACCTAGGTAGATACTGCTGGCTAAACAGCAGGGTCGTTGCTATATTTACAAAATAGCACTATTATCCTGCAGGACAGTGCTAGCCTAGAATAGAAGACGCTGTACTTTAGCGCTCTTAACAGAGAGGGGCGCGATATTATACAGGGTCTAAAGCAGTAGTAGAGGTTTACGTGGGTCTATAAGTTCTATAATTAGCTTAGAGATAACTTAAAGGCTATAGGTGTTAAATTAGGTTGCATTAGGGTAGGCTACCTAACTTTAGCTAAAGAGATGCTGTTTAGCTTACTTTACAGTAACAAGGGGAGACAGGTAGGAGATAGTCCTAAGAAGGAATCTCTACCTTAGAATAAGCTTAAGCGTATAATTAAGTATAGACGCTAGTAGCACATTATTTAGTCTAAGCTTAGTTGTAGCATCTTTGCCTTAATGCTAGAGAGTTAAGTACTAAATTAGTTTATTATAAAAGTGCTAACGTTAGAACGCATTTAGTTATAGGCGGAGATAATCTATAAATGCAACCTAAGTGCAGTAGAGTTAGCTTTAAAGATTAAGCTGCTTTTCTATTCCTGCATTAAGGGTAAGGCTCCTCCTCTGTATACGCTTAGGTTAGAGCTAGTAGCGGATTAGAACATAAATTACTAGCAGGGTGCACTATCTTTATTATTATTACTAGATCTAGTGCTAGACATTAATTTAGACGTAGATATATAGTCTAAGTCTATGCAACATGTGCTATAACCGCATGTCCTCCTATAGGCCTACACTCTTAAACTATTCCTAAGTAAGCTGCGTGTGTAGCTTACAGCGCGTATCCCTGCACATGTTACCTGTATCTATATAAGAGTAAGGCTATATAGACTAGTAACCCCTACCTCTACTAAGCTATAATAGCTTAATTACCTTGTCCCTACCTCTACACTAATAGTAGAAAACGTGCTTAGGAGTATCTAGGAAGAAACGCTAGTCACACACATGTTTACCCCGCTCTTAGTTACTTAGCTCTAGCCCGCAAAACGCTTCTATTTTTGTAACCTCTTCTTAAGTAAACCTTATGTATAGCTTGCAGCAAGGGTCCTAGCAGACGTTTCTATTATCTGTGTAGGAGTAAGGCTAGTCTGTCCGTGTTGTTTTACACTAATACATAGTAGGCGACGGACTAGTGCAGTAATAGACACCCTTCTGCTAGTTACTTATAACCGCATATATCTTACTAATTGTAACTAATACCTTAGTAGACATCCTATACTATGTTATAACAGGATAGTAATCTACGTTGTGTTAGTATAGTTACAACACCTAATATAGTAAATAAATACTTTCCTAAACAGAAGTATAGTAGAAGTTATAAGCAGTTGCAAGTTAGTTTAATTAACAGTCTCTCTAGGCGGTATAGTATAAAGGTAGTTATAATAGTAGGAGTAGTATAAAGTAGGTTATAGAGGTGTTTAAGGATTAAGGTAGAGAGAATGTTTTATACACGGCGGGGGATTCCTTCTTAGTTAGATTAATATATGCCTAGGGGGCAAATAATAATCTAGTAGTACTAGTGCCTTCTACTAGTAGGTAATATTATTTCTAAACGTTGTAGAGACTGTATAGGTAACACAGGTTCTAGAATAAGGTTAGTCAGGTAAGTAATTGTCTAATAGGGCGACTATCTTTAATAGTATTTAATATTTCCTTTCTTAGTAAACAGATTCTATATATATGCTACAGGTTATACTATATAGAAGTTATAATACGTTAACAGATGCGCTAACTATATTATAAGCTAATCTGTCTAGATAGTAAACACTATTTAGACAGCCTATAGAAATGCAGGATTAACTTTAAGCTTGTGTAGCTGTTAATTCGCAAGGAAAAAAACAACGTCCCCTAGGTTTACGTAGACCTAGTAGCTAAGCTCTAGCAGCTTTAGAAGACTACCTGTGCCTAATATAAGGATTATAGAATAGAAGTAGGCATTATCTCTATTATTATAGTAATAGCTTATGCTATCGCCAGTAGATATAGATATTGCTATCATGCTCCTAATACTACCTAACTAAAATAATAAGGTGCGAGCTCAGTCTATGTCCTCCTTAAGCCAGGCCTAATAACCCTCTGCATTGCTAGGTTAGTTAAGGATAGCCTTAGAGATGTCCTAGTAACTTTATCGCATGCAATTATACGTAGGTTCGTCAACCTTATAAAGGTAAGAAGCTGCCTTGCTAAGGCTTTAATTAAGTATTTGCATAACGTTCTTAATGCCTTAGTTAAGGGCAGGCTTCTTCTAGCGGCGCCTAGCTAATATAAATAGGATAGCAGACAACTAACGCTATAACCTAATCCAGGCCTATTTAAAGGTATTACTATGTAAGGCTGTTGTATAAAAGGGCATCTTAGCCTGCTAGTGTTAGAAATAATGCTATAATAGCTGCACAGGAATAGTACCTCTTAAAGGGCTGTTACTTATTAAAGGAGCTGTCCTACCGTGTCTAGGTTAATACATTTAGCAAAGCAGAGTGCAGCATATTATAGAATGTTAGCGCTAACTACAAAGTTTAGATTTAGTATGCCTGCGTAGGTAATAGTGCTATTGTTTGCAATTATTGTTATAGTTCTGCCCTCTACGCCTGCTTAATTAGCCTTCTTTAGACAGCGCTCTAGCTTTAGGCTAAACTTTAACTTAACAAGATAGAGGCGTGGTTCTACGGGCACAGGAAAAGGCAGCTAAAGTTAGATGTCCTGCTATATCTCTATTACCTAGTCTTTTCCCTATTGCCTGCAATGTTTAGTAGTAACCTTCTTTACCTAACGTTTTAATATGCCAGCGTGTAACGGCATAGTAATGCAGATGTTAGGCTAAGAGCGTAAAGGTAGGGGGTATAAGGTTAAACAGAAGGTAGGCAGTTAGTAAGGAGCAGGTAATAGAAGCGAGTTTTAAAGTGCACAGCGGCCAACTGCGTCGCTAACTAGCCAGGCTAGTAAAGGCGCTAGGCAAGGGGTAATAACGCAGTAAGAAAGCGCGTAATGCAGAACAAAGCCTATAACACTACCTAGCTGTCTACCTAGTAGTTACTAATAGTATAGCGTAGTAGGCGAGCAGAGTAAGATACTAGCAGGTAGTGCAACGAGATAATGCGCATAGATAGCAATTAGGTAGTAGTAGCAGCAGTAGTAGTAGTAGTAGTAGTAGTAGTAGTAGTAGAAGGAGGATTAAGGAGGTTAGTAGATAAGATAATAAGCAGTTAGGGTGCTTAGCTACTAGGGTGCTCAGCTACTAGGGTGCTTAGCTACTGCAGCTAGTTAGCTACTGCAGCTAGTCAGCTACTGCAGGCTATTAGCGCGACGTAGCTTAGTAGTATTCTAATGTTAAACGCTAATATATCGTAAAATATTGCTTAGTAAGATTGCAACAGAGTGCGCTAGGATAAATACTATAAAAAGTAAATACGCTAAGGTATTACACTAGACTATGTATAGTAAACGCACCTAGGGGAGGGGGGTTTCTTGCATCTGTTAATTACATACTATGTATCTTAAGTAGTGCAAAGTTATGCATATATTGCAGTGTTGTTAATTTCCTGCCCTAGTAGGACGGGAAATAAATACTATTGTTATAATATTTATAACTATTGTTAATAAATATTAATTAATATTTATTATAGCTAATAATAGGCCGCAAGAAAGACTGCACACGGCAGGAGGTCAGCTATAGCGCTATATATTAGGCGCAGGAATGCAATGTATAATGCTAATAAATTACAATGTAAAGCTACAAGGTATTACAATGTATTAAGCGCGAATTTTACAATCATATGCATAATCTAATTCTAAGGATTTAACACAATAATACGCACCTATAGAGGGGGGGTTTCTATCTTCTATAGTTTCTACATAAATAAGAATAACAGATGTAAGAAACCCTGTTACCTCTATCAGCATGTGCTAGCACTTAAGTTGTCAAATTCTTAATTTCCAGCTCTAGTAGAATGTTAAATAAAGAATATTATTAATAATTATTATTTGTTGTGTAGGTGCGCACGGCCGTAAATTGTAGGTTATTAGGTTTCTAACTCTAGTAGGACGGGAAATAAATACTATTGTTACAATATTTCTAACTATTGTTAATAAATATTAATTAATATTGTTTAAAAACTATTGTTGTTGCCCTAGTCTCGCTTAGAGCCTGCACGAGCCACATTTAAATACTATCGTTACAATATCTATACACCTACGTATAGTAGGTCTTACGTAGTATCTTAGCAGGTTACAGGTTTCTACGCTAAAAATACTAAGTTTTCCGCGTGTTTTAAAGTTCTAAAAATACTAATCTTACGCCTATCCTCCCTCCTAGGCGTAATCTTTACCTTAACCCTAACCTGAATTTTAAAAATAAAAAAAATATTAGTAAAAGCGCTATAGCTATAATTTTATAGGTATAGTAGTAATAGAATCTAAGTCTAGATAGTTATACTTTAATCTAACTTTTATCTACCTACTATTATATTTTTTAATAGAATATTTTTAAAAATAGTAAATTTATTATTATTTTAAGTTAAATTATTTATCTATAGATATTTAGTAGTAGGCTATAGTATAGAGATAGAACTATTATACTAGTATATATAGGAATAATCTTAAAATTATATTAACTTTACTTTATTTTATGTTAACCTTAACCTTAACTATTTACTCTTAAATAATAAGGTAGTATTATCTTAGGAAAGTAAAATACTAAAGGTAGTATATATTAAACTTCTATAAGGTATAAAATAGAATAATATACTAATCTATAATAATATATATATTAAAAACCTACTTATATAAGTAAGAAATAGTTTACCTACTCTTTAGTAGTAGACTACTTTTATAAGGATTATTAAGAGAGATAGGGTTATTATATATATATATAAAGATTACTATTAACTTTTTACATAGTAGAATAAGTATAATAATATTTAGTTTAATCTTTTATATAATAAAGAATATATCTTAGAAATAAAATAAACTATATAGTATTATTCTACTTCTTAATATTACTACTAGTATAAGTATATAGCTATAATACTTTAGCTAGTATATAATATATATATATATAGAAAGGTTAAATATTCTAAACTTTAGAATTTATAGTAAGTATAGATATATTTAAATATAGTTAATACCCTTTATCTTTAGTATAACTAGATATAAGTAGTAATAGTAATATAAGTAAAGTTTTTTAGGTATATATAAAACTAAAGGAATAATAATAATATCTACTTTAACTTTTATATTATTATAATATATTCTATAGAGTAATATAATATATTAACATTTAAGATAATAACTATATACTCTTTAGTATTAGTATTACTAGTTCTAGATATAAAGAGCTAAGTTTAAGGAACTTATAGTCTAAAAACAATACTTAAGATTTAATAAAGAATAGAGTAATACTCTAAGCTATAGAATATATATATATATATACTAAATAAGCTTCTACCTAAGTTTAGATAGTTATATCTCTATTCTAAGCTTCTAATAGTCTATAATCTATCTAAAATATAAATCTAAGTTATATTTCTAAAGGTAGAGTTTAAGAGTTACTATAGCTTTACCTATTAGACTAGGTAGTTATAATAATATAATATAGATGCTATAGTTATATATAAAAGGTAGATAGGTATAATTATATTTCCTTTAACCTTAAAGCTAGTATAATAGATTTTATAGAATAATAGAATATATTAAGAATATAAAATAATTCCTTAACCTTTT
>MU005799.1:32920-72866 GCA_010093715.1 Pleomassaria siparia CBS 279.74
AAATAAGTAAGATAATATCTAGTCTAACTAGTAAAGTAGTATATAATATTCTATAGAGTAGTAGAATATATTAAGAATATAAAATAATTCTAAGACTCTTTAATAGTAGTAATATTAGATCTAGATAGTATTAGTACTATAATATAGACGCTATAATTATATATAAAGGTTAAATAAGTAACATAATATATAGTATAACTAGTTAAATAATATATAATATTTTATATAATAATAGAATATATTTAGAATATAAAATAATTCCTTAACCTTTTAATATTAGTATTACTAGATTTAGATAGTTATTATACTACTACTAAGACGCTATAGTTACATATAAAAGTTAAATAAGTAAGATAATATCTAGTCTTAGTAGTAAAGTAGTATTCTATATTTTATAGAATAATAGAATATATTAAGAATATAAAATAATTCCTATACCCCTTAATATTAGTATTACTAGATTTACGTAGTTATTATACTACTACTTAGACGCTATAGTTATATATAAAAGTTAAATAAGTATAATAACATTTACTATAAACGTTTACTAGGTATAAAATATATTTTCTAATAATATAATCTATTATAACTATAAAATAATTCTTATACTTCTTAATATTAGTAGTATAAGCACTATATACTTATAATATTTATGCTAATATACTATAGTTAAATATCTTACGTAGTTAAGTATATAAAAAGTACGGTTAACCTTTAACGTAGTATAATACATATATCTATAGTTCCGCCTGTATACCTTTATATATATATTATAGCTGTATTTTATTATTTTACTTTATATTAAATTAATACATATACGCTATCTGTATCTAAATATATTAATTTAATAACTATACCCTTCGTGCATAAAGCTACATCTGCTTAAAGATAAGCAAGCTAGTGCAGGCGGGGGCCTTCTGTTAGCCTTATAAGCAAGATATGAGTAAGCGGATAAGCAAGGTATTACAAATATGCAGGGAAGATAAATGTGCAGGGAAGCGACTTGGCATAACTAGGCAGGGAGCGAGTTATTATAAACCTGCAGGTAGGCGAGCTATTACAAACGTGCGCCGCGTTACCCTAATGTACAACAAAGTCTAAACCGTGCAGGCATAGTTAACCTATGCCCTTAATAGGGCCCTTAGAAAATAGTATTTTAGGAGCCCCTAAGGTGTTCTATACTTATCAGGGCTATACACACAGTAGACGCTAAACAGAAAGTTACAATCAGGTTAAATAGTTAAGCAATCTTAAGTAGGACATTAATACTTATAGGATGTAAAGGGGTTAGCGCTAGAGGTTAATGTCTAGCCCCTTTGTAGGTAAAGGTTGCATGCTGCGGCTAGAAGGTTTACGCTTTATAGCTAAAACGTTAGCGCTAAACAACGTACACCTGTAAGAGGTAGGGACATTGCAAAATAGTATTTTTATAGACCCTACTGCACAAATTACGAAAGCATCCTAAAACGCTAATAAAGAAACTAAAACACTAGACTATAGGCATAAGTAAGCTGGCTACTAGTTATAACCCTCGCCTAGAAGTTTGCGACCTCTTTAGCTTATCTTTGTAATTATACTAGTATATGCGTTATAGACTAGCACTCTAGACCTAGTTATTATTAGCATTAATATTACTAGTAGAGTTGCAGTATGTACCTAATTATAGTCTTTACTAAGTTCCTTACCTTATCTTGCAAAGACGTCTAATCTTAACGCTAGAGCACATTCCCGTTTGCCCTATCTTCCTCTAGAATCCTTGCATATTCGCCTAGAAATTGTATAAATAACTTATAAAACACCTTCTCTTCCTTATAGCTATACTAAAACCTGTCCTTATAGTCCTTAATATAATATTTAACAGAATTATCTATTGCCTTAAGGGCCTAATAATACATAGCTATATTAGGCACATTCTAGTTACTAGTAGGCCTAGTATTATAGTACCTACGCGGCAGCGGGTTATTATAACAACGCAGGGGGGAGCTATCCTAACGTCTAACCTCTATCTTATTAAGCTCTAGCTAGGCAGCTTCGTTATCCTTATCGTAATTGTTATTCTTGCGTTAGTAGCAGTTCTGCTAGTTATTTTCCATGTAGCGGCGACGCCTTTCCTCCCGCTTACAGTAAACAAGTTCCTCCTGCTAACAGTAAAAGCGTTTCTCTTTATAGCAGCGGCGGCGGTGCTTAGCTTCTAGGATAGTATAAAGGTTGCTGCTGTAATTGTTATTAGGCAAGAATAGGCTGGCGTACAAGCTGTTACTGTGTCTGCGTATGCTAGCCTGGCTTAGGCTAGTACCTATAAGTATAGGTGCTGCATTACCTGTTAGTGTAGCCTTTAATTAGGAGTTAGAAGCTCTATAGAGAGAGCGGAATAACTCCTAACTGCGTAGGCTGTTACGCAGCTTAGGTAAAAGTGTATTAGGGCCTAGGGGTGCAGCAGTAGGCGCAGTTAGCTTTAGTTAAGGAGGGGGGTTGCTTAAGTTACTTAACCTACGCCTACTAGACTCTTTTGCAATATTAGTTATGTTAGCGTAGATAGCATCTGCCTCTGCAGTCCTTCCTTACTCCTAAAGACAACATAAGTACTCTATAGTAGTTGCGCTAAGCAAAAGTAGAGATATAAGCAGAGAACGCAGAAGGGAGGGGGAGCTAAATTAACTATTATTAGGTGCAAATAGCTGCTGCGCCGTAGGTTCTAGATAGGTAGGCTTGTTTTAGGCACGCTGTAGATCTAGGTTGCAGTTCTATATTATTAGAGTATTCTGCAAAAGAGTAAGGGATTTAGGCATACTACATTTACAATAATTAGCTTATCTATTTATACTAATAGTAGTAGTTTCCTAAGTGCCTTTACTAACATAGTAACACAGGGATTAGATTAACTTAGAATTAAGACTATAGGAGATCTACGACCTAGTAGCCAAGCGTCCTATTTAGTAGTAGGATGTTACTAGGTACAGTTAGCCGCAGTTGCGTTACCTAGCAAGCTGTTTATTAGCAGATTTACAGGCGTAGAGAGTTAAGACCTGCGCAACTGTTCCCCCTTAGCCTAAAGAGAATACGTCCTTTCCTAGGGAGGAGATTCTCTAGGTAGCCTCGTAGGCGTTAGGCGCGGAGTAGCTAGGAGCTGCTTAAGGAGTTCCCCTAGGAAAACAAAGTCTAACATTGTGTTTAACAAGTATTATAGAAAGAGGCGTTTTAAAGTAGTAATAAAGTAATAGGCGATTAATGTAAAATGCTGCGTGTTTAAAGGCGTAAGAGCTTAAGATAGGCATTCCTACCTCTGCTTCTTAACCGCAATAAATAATATGCTGGCCTATAAGGGAGAATCCCTAAGTATAGCATAATCCTTTACAGAGTAAGATTTAGGTTAGGGTTACAGTTTAGGTTTAGACCCTAATTATAGTTAAGTTTAGGTATATTTTTATTTGCCTAATATACTAAAGCTTATTATACAGCGCAAGGGGTTGTCCGTTCTTCTAGCAACCTCCTAGTACTTAAGAGGGGTACGCGTTAGGCTGTAACAAACGCGTTATTATAATAGGCTTTACATATTATCCCGTTATATAGGATAGGCCTTATATAGGGGTACTAAAAGTAATATTTCTGTAAGGCCTAGCTACCCTAGAGATAGCAAGTTAGAGTAAATGCGGGTACCTGCCTCCTCTTAGGTAAAGATCTGTATACTAAACGTAATACGTAAAAGGGCAGCATGTGCTGTATAGCTACCTCTAGTGTGTAGTAGTTATGTAGTAAGGCCCTTAGGGGCGTCTAAAATACTATTTTAAAGACCCCCTTAGTAACTCTATAATAATAGAGATAGGGAAAGGAAACATGCCTATAAGAACATATTATATAGCCCTTCGCATACTAACAGTCTAACCCTTTACTACTAAAATAGCAATTTATACACCCCTATAAACGCTATAGTACAACGCCTAGAGCATAACTACAGCGCTACATTATCTTTATTAACCTTAGACAAGTTATTACCTTCCCTAGGCTAAGGGCTCTTATTACTACTGCTATTATTACTATTTAGGTCTAGCAAAAGGCGTGCGTCCCGTTCTAACCTATACTACTCCTTAAACTAAGTAACAAATGCAAGAAGGGTGTCTAAGTTTTAAGACATCCCCCCTACTATAGTTCCGTCCTATACTATAAGTCTTAGGTATAGTTAACGCCTATATTGCGCTACGGCCTTATTAACATTAGTAAGAGTAAGAAAGCGCAAGAAGACGTGCTAAGTCTTTCCTACACTAGCCTATTATATTAGCTTACTACCTAGGCCTGTTTCTAGGAATATACTATCCCTATTATTAAAACGTAGAAACTACTACTTAGTTTGTGCAAGCGCAGATTACTGTAAGCGTATATCTCTCGTAGTCTAGGAGTTATTCCTATTCCTAACTGCGGACGAGGTAGCTAGTTTCTGTTTATCGTAGGCAGGCATAGCCTAGATACAGCCTAGCGCTGTTATGTAGAGGATAGCCCTAAAGTCTGTTTTCTATTATAGAAGCTCTGCGTCTGGAATATAGGCAGATAACAGCTCTATTACCTCTACGTACTTTGTATACTAAGTCAAGCTCTACACAAAATCTAGCATTAGTACAGCTATGCCGCCTAGCCTAACACTAAATAAAGGCCTAACCTGCCTGCCCTATAAACTATCTGTCTATAAAGTAAAGTGTTTTAAGACTATCCCTAATTTAACGTATGCAATGTCTAGAGAGTTAAGGCAGAAATTAGTAATAAGGTAGGTGTGTACCTAGTGCTATGTAAGAATTTCAAGCCTAGCGGCTGCCTCCCGTAAAACCTTTACCGCATGTTAAAACTTAGACTAATTAACAGCTGTGCCTTTAGGCAGCCCTGCAGCCTAGCAGTTCTTTACTATCTCCTATACAGCTGCAATATATAGCTAGATGCAGAGCTGCGTAAGGGCTACTATAAGCTCCTGCTACTATTCCTTAACAACACCCTCTAAGCCTTAAAAGCTAACATAATCTTAAATCCTCTTAAGTATATACTTCTAAAGCTTAGCCTCCCTTATCTTTTAACTAAGTGCACGCTGTGTAATCCCTAGGGCACTGTTTATGCAGTTCTACCCTACGTCTAGATGCGGGAAGTAATAGATACGAAATATTAGTACATAACTGCCCTACGTAGCAAGGCAGTAGGGTATCTATATTATGCTAAAATCTTAGACTATATGTCCTAGATCTAGCCCTTGTCGCCGCTGTTATAGTCTGCGTTAGCGGCCCTAGGATAGGCGTTTACCTAGCTATATGCTAGGTTCTGCGAGAGGGTTTAGGCAACTAAGAGACTAGCGTAGATACTAAGTAGCAGTAGACGCTATTAGCCTGTTTAACTCTTACATATTAATATTCTTTAGAGACGTCTTTGCAGCTATTATAAGCTGCTCTCCTAACAGAATCTAGCAACTGCACTCTACTATCTAGAAGTAGTTTACATCCTTAGTAAACAGTGTCTAGTAGTTCTAATAAGGCTGTAGATCCTCCCTTCTAGCGAACGGAGGATAGAGTTTAGTAGGAAGGGGTTTATCTATGTATTCTACGTGCTTAGGCTAGATCTAGGTAAAGAGTGCAAGAGTTATCCAAGTCTTATAGCAGTCTCTAAAGGATTTATTAGAGTTTTATAGAACGTAACATAGCTAGCTCTTTATAGCTAGCTAGTGCTTCTATAAAACCTTAAGTGCTAGCGTAGAGCTCTAGTAGTAGCAGTACTTTGCAGTTGCCTACTGCTGCAATAGCTCTTAACTATACGCTAAAGCTTTAAAGAGGAGATCTTTAAACAGATAGACACCTTTATAAGGCGTAGCAAACTGCTCTTTATTTAGATTATACGCCTTTGCGTGCGTAACACCTTCTTATTATAGCAGATTGCTAGGCTGCGTTTCTATAGTTACACTCCTAGCTTAAGTACCAGCCTATAGATATGCGACGACCTTTAATAGCCTGTAGTAGGAGGCCTACTGTTTATTGCATGAACTCTTCTAAAGAAGTGTTATTCTAGGGTGTGTTAGAACACGCTTAAGTCTAAAGTTAAGCCAGAAGGTAGATCTGTCGTAGTACTAGCTATTAAAGCAGCGATTAAAGTGTTTAAGGAAGGTAGACCGCACCTTATAAAAGCTACTAATCTTATTAAACCTAAATAGCTTTATATTATAATTTAATACGACGAGGCTAGGATTACAGAAGGCAGTATCCCCTAAAGGACTTCTAGGCACATTACTGCTGTAATAGTAAATAGACTCCTATAACAACGCTAGCTTATAGTATAGCATAGGCAGTTAGATATCTACGCAATTAAGGGGCTGCTAGTCTAGTAATATCTTACTCTTAATATTAGCCTTACTCTGCACCTCCTTAAACAGCCCTAGGTAGTAGTAGAGGTAGGTCGTGCTAAACACAGTAGTAAAACTAGGTATAACAACGCAGTTAGTCTACATAGCATGCACAAAATTATTAAGATACTGTAACTATAAGTACACTATATAGCTAGTGCCGTCTATATAGTCTAATAGCATCTTAGGGAAGTATATGTAGCACTTATAGGACCCGTCCTTACAGAGGAAAAGGCACTTGTTCTTTTGTAATTTAATGCTAGGAAGTTAAATGTATTAGTTAGGCAGTTTTCCCTTTACAAAGGCTAGCTAGAAGGACTACTCTACATTGTTTTAAAACGCGCCTAATAAAGAAATAGGGAAGATAACGCTGTCTATGTTAAAATTACTAGAGATGTTACCCTGCCTAGCCTCTAGCACAGCGTTCTCTAACTTCTAGAAGCTAAGGGTTAGAGGGTTGTTAGTATTAGGCGCGAGAGTAATACTAGTAAGCAGTGCCTCCTAGTTAATAAACAAAGGGCTGTCTTTGTAGCTGCCTAGAAGTAAGGGCAGGGTTAATAGGAGGAAGGAGTATAGGTGCTGTTTAGTTAGAGGCCTGATGCGGTCTTAGATTAAAGTTGTTATCTCTAATAGTAACGCGCCGTTTGCTAACTAGTAACTATCGCATACACATGTATTAGAGAAGCATAGGCGAATGCAGTTAAGGCTGTCTTAAGGTATCTATTCTATTAGCTCCTCTGCATCTTAGGTAGCAGGTAGTCCCTCTGCATCTAAGAAAGCAGCTGTGTCCTCTAGTACATACAGATTATTATCTACATTATGCTAGGAACTATTATCTCCGCCTATGTTTTTAGGGTTAACGTGCCCTTAGCTAGACTCTAGAGAAGAGGGTATTAGTGTAGCTTTAGGAATAATAGGTAACGTAGACCTTGCAGAGCTAGGCGCGTTAGGCAAATGCTTTACTACTCCTTCTTTAACTAGCTGCACTACTAGATCTAAAGCTACTAGCTGTTCTATAGATAGTAACGCATTACTAAGCTGTTAGAGGGTTTTAAAGGCGCGCGGCTTAGTGTAAGGTAGGCCTACAGTTTAGGGGGTTAGGATAAGAAAGGGCGCGTTAGTGTCTAAAAGGTCCTAAGTGTTATTATTGCGGTCTATCTAAGGTGTAGGCTATAAGGACATTAGAGGTGTTAGAAATACTATTTCTAGTACCTCTATAGGACTAACAGGTAGGGAGCATAAAAAGAGAGGCACTATATACTAAAAATATGTAATAGTAAAGGGATAATAGGGCTATCTAGCAAAGAAGGCTGCTCTGTGTAAAAGCTCAGAGGGATAGATTAGTTAATAGGAACAGACGGCCTACCCTCCCTAGGCACAACAACATCGCTAGCGCCCCTATTATATCTAATTAGCTTAATAATAGAACTAGGTCTAGCAGCGTAAAGGTTAACACCTAAGGATAGTACTAGATAAGGTTAGTCTAGGGCAGTAGGAGGTTTATAGAACACAATGTTAAGGGCATTACCTAAGCATAGTAAGTTAGGCGTCTTATTAGCTGCAGAGGGGTCAAGTGCGCAGTTAGCAAATTATACCTTAACTGCTTCTAGATTATGTTTCTTTAGCTACTCTTCTAGCCCTGTATACGCTTGCTTTGCTAGATTATGCTTTTCTTACTGCTGCCTCTTCAGGCGCATAGAGCCGTGGTGCGCCTACCCTCTTCCTACGTGCCTAATTACCTCTATCCTGTTGTTTACCTGCGTTATCTATAGCTGTATGTTTATGTATATTAATGCACTAACTAAGTTAAATATGTGTAGAAGGACTATGTGTAGTTATTATCACCTATAGCAGCGCTTAAAAATCAGGGGTTGCAGCTTGCAGTTCGCGGCTTACGTAGTTATTTACGTATTTACCCTGCTTATTTAATACTATATTATAGGAAAAGGAACACCTACTGCTAATACTATAGATAACTTATTAACGTTCCCTATGTAAGCATCTATCCTGTTGTCTTACTAAGGCTAAATGTTCTAGTTAGGTTAAGGGCCTGTGCCCTTCTAATAAAAGAGCCACGGCTATTAACTCGCCTAATAGTACACACTACATAGGACTGCGCGTTAGGGGTAGCACAAATACTATTTAGGGAGCCCCTAACTATAGGACACAGAAACAGAGACTAGCGCGTTTAGTTAAACGCTAGAGAAGATATATTATCTAAATCCCTGTAAAGTTAGTTAACTACCTTATGCTCTATCTCTTCTTACTCTTTATTTACTAACACTGCCTCCGCAGCTGCTTTCCTAGCCCCGCTCCTGTTTATGCGTAACTTCTTTGCCTGTAGAGGGCGAGAGGGCCTAGCAGCCGCATTAGCTAACTACGTGCTTTGCTAATCTTTATTAATTTCCTGCATTATCTAGTTAAACTTTACATAATTAAGTCTAGCCTTCTTACATGCGTTATTAAGCTAATTAACAAGTCTGCCCTTTTAGTATTTAGATAGTAGCATATAATATGCATAGTTAGGGTAGGTAATACGCGACCTACTAGTTATCTAGGCTTCTACCTAGGGCTCTAGGTATTACAACGGGGGTTCCCCTATTAGACAGGCAGGGGGGGCTTTATTAACCTGCTTAGGTAATTTCTCTTAGGAGGTAGAGGGCGCTTTAGGGGCAGGGGAAGTTCTATAAGGCCGCTTGCGCTTATTCCTTACGCTTAAATAAGGCTAGGCGTTATTATCTAGAATAGCGTTAACGTTAATTGCGCTAGGCTCTTATAGTGTAGTGTTAGCAGGGCAAAGGTTTGCAGATATACTATTCTTAGTTGCTACGTTTACCTCCTGCTAGTTAATGCCTAGAATGTTATTGCATTCCTCCTTTACGGCCTGCTTAAATAGCTATCGCATGCGTAGGAGGTCGTTGCTAATAGCTAGCATTAATTTGTATATCTTAGATTCTTTATTAAACTAGCTATTATTCTTAAGGTCTACATGCTAGCCCTATTTATCTACTATAGGAGAACACTCTGCATGTTGTTAGCACAGCAGTATAGTAATAAGTATAGTTAGAATAGTATTTTAGTAACACCTAGAAGGGAAAGGATGTTACTAACTAATAGTAGTAGTGTAGATAGGTACCTAATTTCCTCTATTATGTTTTTCGCCTGCGCTGTCTATAGTTGCACGTGTTTACGTATAAGTAGACGCGCTGAATAGAATATGTAAAATAACAACGTATAACTGTAGTTACACGTAACTACACTTAAAATTTAAATGTTAACGCTTATAGCTTACGCAGTTATTTTACATGTTTACACTAAGCAATCTATATTACGTTAGGGAGAAATAAACGTCTCCTAGAAAGAGCATAGGGACTTAACATTAGGTAGATAAGGAGCTATCTTTTTATTCCGCGTAAGATCTATTTATCTCCCTATTAAGCTATAGTCTGTTGCCTTCTATTCTAATAAGAGAGCTACAGTAATTAATTCCCGTTATAGAATATATACAGTCTAGCAAGGTGCTATAGGGGTAGCATAAATACTATTTTAGGACCCCCTAACTATAGGTAATTATCTTACTTACTAGACTAATAGCAAGGATATGTCCTCTAAGTCGCGGTTATATTGTTTAAGCTCCTTGTCGTTAATATCCTCTATCTCCGCGTTAGAGGGTTTACCCCCCTTATCCGCAGATAGGGTCTCTGCCTGCAGTTTCTTAGCCTAGTTTCTAGTCGTGCGAGACTTCTTTAGTAGTAGAGATTAAGAGGGCCTAGCAGCAGTATTAGCGGTCTGCATGTCTTGCTAATCTGCATTAATTTCCCGCATTATCTGTTTAAACGTTAACTAACTAAGCCTAGCCTCCTTACGTTCCCTGTTAAGCTTCTTAATAAGGCTAACCCTTTAAGATTTAGTCCTAGTTATGTAATATGCGCGGTTTAGGTAAGTAATGCGCGACCTGCTGCTTGTCTATGCGTCTGCCTAGGGTACTAGGCGTTTTAATAGGGGATTACCTATAGGGAGGGTAGAGGGGGTAGGGGGTTTATTAGGACGCGTGCGCACCGTCTTTAGGAGGACGCGGGGAGTTAGAGGTGTAGGTGCGGCTTAGCTAGGCCGCATGCGCCTGCTCTCTAGGAGGCCCTAGCAAGCTAGGGAAGCAGATAAAACTTCTTTAAGCTGCTTGCGCTTATTTACTACGCTTAAAGAAGGTTGCGCGTTAGCGCCTGTGTTAGATAATTATAGTGTAGTGTTAGCAGCAGAAGGGTTTGCAGACATAGCATCCTTAAGCGCTTTCTATCCCTTAGCACGGAGTTTTTAATATGTAGCCTTGTTATAGATAAGCTTGCCTAGGTTATATTTAGCGTTAAGTTAATAGCCTCCTAGTAAAGGCATAATTTCTGCTATGTGCTGCGTGATTAACGCCGTTAAGGCCTCTGTTTCATCTATCTAAACAGGAGTCTAGTCTGGCCCCTTCTCCTACTCTTCTCGCATCTGCTCTATTACAGCCTTGCCCTCCTCTAATTCCCTATAGAGACACTTATTATTAACTATAATGTGCTTTTTAAGGAAGTTATTACTGTTATAGTTTGCGAAGTCTATATTTGTATCTGCGTTTACAGCCCCTGCGTGCAATATTAGAAGGCTCTCTTTCTTAACTAATGCGGCGTACTAGCGTCTGTGTTCTGTATTAGCGTATCTTCTGTTAGGTATGCTATAGGGGGCTTAAAAATAGTATTTGCGAAGCCCCTAAAGGTAGATTAAACTTACTATAAGCGTTGCCTATCCGTCGTGTTGTGCATTACAGGCATAAAGATAAAAACCTCTAAGACCTAACTAAGACGCCAGAACTAACTAGCTAGCTGATTATACTCTTCTGTCAAATCTAGTAAATTAAATAGGAAGGCAACCCGCATATCTGCTTAGAGGTTAAGGCTAGTACCTCCTACTTTAATTAAAGACAGCAGTGCATTAAAGTAGACGTTTAGATTATTAACGTCAGCTTTCGCGCTGCGACGCTGTTTAGCGGTGCTAGAGGAGGATATTATATAGTATGTAATGTTAGTAGCGAAGTAGATTTCCTCTACAATCTCTTGCAAGACTAGATACTAGAACCAAGCGCTTACCTTCTCGCCTTTAAGAAGACTATACTCAGCTACTAGGCCTATAAACGACGCCAGCTTAGGAGAGAAGGAGCAAAGCGTTTAAAGGAGCATATTATTAGGTGCCACGTCTACGTCCTGCTAATTAATGTCTAGAATCTCCTTGCATCCCTCCTTTATAACCTGCTTAAATATCTATCGCATCTATAGGAGGTCCTCGCTAATAGCTGGCATTAACTTATATATCTTAGATTTCTTATTAAACTAGCTATTCTTATCGCAGTTAACATGTTAACCCTGTTTGTCTACTATTAGAGAAAACTCTGTAGTGTGTTAGCCGTGCTCTACAACTATAGGGGTAGTAGAAATAGTATTTTAGTTACCCCTAAAGAGGGGAAGGATATTACTTACTTGTAACCTCCTTAGTGTTATTATTTACGCCCTTATTATTTATACCGTCTATGCTAATTTTAGGGTTATACGCGGCTTTAGGGTTAATGCGCTGGCCGCCTTTTCGCCCTTTCCCTTTCCCTTTAGCCTTCCAGGCGGCCTTCTTAGCCGCCTTAAAGGCCTCTTTTTATTTAAGTCTCTCTAGCGCCAGTTTCTTGTACTCTAGGTTTAGCAGGTTAAGGTAGCTAAGGAGTAGGCAAAAGTTTAGTAGAGACAGAGCGCGAATTAAACAAGGGTTAGGCACAGCTTTACCCTTCTTACTATTTGCGTTAATAGTAACTGTTATTAACCTTATCTTCTAGTTCTTAGAGAAACGGTCGTATAGCAAATAGGCGGTAAGGGAGAAGGCTTTCTCTATCTAATAGTTGTGTAATTTTGGCATATTCCGCGTAATAGTACGCCCTCCGCTAATAAGATAAGAAGATAAATAGTTCTATTATAGGAGGTAGTTCTTAAGGAATAATTGCGCGCGTTTCCCCTTATTAACCTTGCTAAGCGCTTTATTATTTAGAATATGCTGTTAGAAGCAGTAGATAGTAGCCTAGAATATTGCACTAGGATAGTCGTCTAGCAGGGCGTACAGGTTATTGCCTTTCTTAAAGTCTTGCGTAGGATTACTACGCTCTGCTAACTTCCCTAGTTCTAGCGACTTAACTTGTAAGATTAATGCGCTAAGATTGCGGATTCCTCGCGGGGTTAGGCTGCTAGAAAAGAGGTATTTTATGTCTGGCTTTAGCTACATAACTATTGCCTAAAATAACAAAAAGTTACGGTATGCAGTTTAAACCTTATTAATTATTACCCCTTAGGGCAAGCCCTAAAGGTTGCCTACCTATTTCTCTTCTAGATATACCCCGTAAGTATTTAATTTAGCAGGGTATTTAAACTTAGGATCTGTTTCACGCTTAGCCTTTAATAGCGCTGTTAGGCTATTATTATTGTTAAAGGTGTTTTAACTAATAACTATTATAGTGCGGGCATTTTTAGGGTTGTTTTAATTAAAGTATAGAGAAGTGTTTTCAAGGCGGTTAATTTAAACTACGCCCTAAGACCGGCGATATAAGGTCTCTCCAAACACGACAATCCGCCAGAATTTAGAGAAGCTCTAGCTCTCCGCCACGAACTGGTTAATTAAGCTAGGGGGCATAAAGATAAGCTATGGTTTAGCTATTAGCAGGCGTAGAGGGTTTTCTGCAGCGTAGGTGGCTAGCAGTTCGCATTATTTAGTCATGTCCTATTCCTAGTTAGTAGATGTCTTTATAGAATGTGTCTACCTTTAGGGGCCTAGGAAATAGTATTTTAGGTAACCCTAATAGAGTAAACAAACGTTATTAAATAAGAAGGGGCTTATAAGCAGCACTATACTGTCTATAATAAAGGTTTTGCCTGTTCTAATCGCGTTAGCACACAGCCTACTAAGCCCCTTATTCTTTTTGCGGATGTCGTGCGCCTACTTAATAGCACAAGCCTGCTACTATTGCAGAGGCTTTCTAAACGTCTAGTTAGGCAGGAACTTAAAGTTTACATTAGTAACGCGGCAGTAGATTAGCAACTCTACTAGGTCGTCCTGCTAGAATTTTAGACTGTTAAGGATTTCAGCCTATTTCTTGTACTTAGATGCCTCTTTCCTTGTTGCGACTGTAAGTTTGTCTATTATCTCTAGGTTAGCAGCTTTTGCATTATTAGCTATAATCTAGATAGTAACAGCATTAGCGTCTACTGTTTCTCCTAGTTTAGCAAGCGTAGCCACTTTAGTGTCTATGCGGATTTCTTTCAGCTTGCCGTATAGTTTAAGCAGACGACCCTTTAGGTCTTTAGGCAGTAGCAGTTTGAAGTTATCCACGAAGTCGCAGATAGCCTGCGTAGGGAATTGCTTTAAGTAGAAGTATTATCTAAGTCGCTTCCTATCCTTCTAGAGGGCTTGCGATTGCTGCTTTAGGGTCTCTGCAGCGCAGAGCTTACGCTTCTCCTCCCTTTCTTACTGCTTAATTAACCTCTGCGCTATGTCCTTCTTAAACGACTTTAGCACGTCTTTATTATCTATGCTAACAACTAATTATTCTTTGCCTAACTCTTTAGCCTCTATAATTAATGCCCTTAGCTCTTCCGCGTTTGCTGTTATGTCGCAGATTACGGCTAATGTTTTAGTAAGTTTCCTCTTCTCCTTGTCCTTTAGATAGCGGGCACGCTTTAGGGGCTTAGAATTTGCTGTTTCTAGACCCTCTTAATAGTCTTTCCCTTTGCCGTTAAATATCAGCGCCGCCTTAGTTTAGGCCCCCTTAGGGCCCTTAAGAAATAGTATTTTTAAACCCCCTATAGAGCGCTTTGCTAGCGTTAAGGATGCAGGAATCTGTTGCATTACCTGCTTTACTTTAATAGCATAGCCCTGTTAAGCTTTATACCCTGCTTTAACCTTCTCCTTCTTGCTGTTATCTTTCTTGCAATATTTTTCTTTGTGTTTAAATAATATCTAAGCTAAAACTTTAATTTTAGCTAGTAAGAATCTGCGCTTGTAGAGGAGGCTATGTGTTTAGTCCCTTGCTTTAATTTGTATTAAAGTCTATGCCTAGGCAGCCTAGTTAAGATTAGTAAATAATTTTATGTCCTCTGCAGTTAGCTGCTTGTACCTTAAGGGATCTTTATCCTCGCCGCTCTTACGGGCCGCTTTAATTATCTTGTATCCTAGTCCCTGACCGCCTGTAGATAGGCTTAACTTTTCTAAGTACTTAGCGCAGATAGTTTCTATCTTAACATCTTCTATTATAGCTTGCTTAAACTAGTTAAGGCTAACCTTACATGCTTTTGCGGCGTCTTTCCTAGAGCTAAGGTACTTAGGCATGGCCGCTTTAATCTCCTTTAGCGTGTCTCTAATCTCCTCTTTGTTAGAGTTAGCAGACAGCTCTTCTTCTAAGCTATAGCCTTTTATAGACCTGGCTTAACGTTTGTCCTTGCTCTTATTATTGTCTAAGTTATGCAAACTGTTAATAATATTGCTAAGAGTGTCTAGAATCTTACCCTTACTACTTCCTAGTAGTAAAAGATTATGTGTGTTGCCTATTTTAGTATTACTCTTAGTGTTAATGTCGCTCTAATAGTCATTATTAGCATGCACATTAAGGTCCGCGAAGAATTAGCCTATTATAGTTGCTAGATATAATATGTTAGCAACTGCTATACATAAAACGTAGAGCACTTACTATAAACTAACGCCTGCTCTTATGTAGATGTGTTCTATTAGGCATTGTTAACTGTATTACGCATAACTGTGTCTTCTGCAGCTTCCTCTACTAGCGTATAGCTCCTTAGGTGTCCTAGAAATACTATTTTAGCAACTCCTACCTATATAAAGGAAAAGACTTACTATTTATTAACAGCTCCTCTTCTAAAGAACTGCTCTGCTAATTATTATTGCCCCTTGCACTTATACTGTTGTATTCTGCGGAGCTTATTAGGGCCTCTATAAATACTATTTAGCAAACTCCTAAAGGGCGCATAACACGTAACTTACTAGAGGCGGAGGAAAGGGCGCGCGTAGAGCTAATAGGAGGGCAGGCAGCTGTCCTTAATTTGTAGTGTTAGTGTTAAGGCCCTCTAGGCGCAGCTCTGCGCTGTTTCCTGTTAGGGCTACTATAATTAGTACTTATTAATTAACAGACGCTTAGGGATATAGACTTACTTAGTTAGGGGGTTAGATTTTACTTTGCTAGGTCGTTCTCTATAGTATTATTAGGAGCGGTTATGCTTTGTAATTAGGGATAACGGACAGCCTCTAAAAGGCCTTGCAGATTGTCGTAATCCTAGGCGCGTAAGTAATACTATTAAGCCTGGCGATTAATTGCAATATTGTACATATAAGCAACTTTACCTATTACAAGTATTAGTAGGAGCCTATAGGCAGAAATTAGGCTAAGATTAGGCTAGACTTACTGTATTAGTATAGATAATTAAGAAAAGGCCTCTTTTCCTAATAGTGTATGCGCAAAGCGCATAGATAGGTTGAGGTTATATAGATAATATGTAATTGTTTGTTAAATTAAGGAAGTAGAGGTAGTAGAGGTAGTAGTAGAAGTAGAGGTAGAGTGTAGGAGTGTAGGTTTGCGAGGGCAGAGGATATCTTATATATCCTAAGCGAGGGGCAGTAAAGGTAAAGGTAAGAGGGAAATTAGAGGGAAATTAGAGGAATATAAAAGTAGAAGTAAAGGTAAATCTAAGAACTAACTGCATATCTATTATATGTACGCTTTAGGACTAGCGCTAGGAAATGCTAAGATATATACCTTACCTAGCAGTATAGACCTAAAATAGTATTTCTAAAGGTCCTAAGGGAACACAGCCTAGCTATCTCTAATTTTAAGCTCCTATGTACCTAGTTACGCGTAGTAATATCTTCTACTGCACATTGCCTAGGTATAATATCCCCCGTCTTATAATAGCAAAACACGCAGAAGGCTTACTGCATTACATAGCATATATAGCAGTAATATAAGGAAATCTTTAGGGCGCGCGGCCTATATAGGTTGTCTAAGGTTGTCTTAGCGCCTTATTTATTTGCATTCTTATCTGTACTCGTGTTAGGGGTGTTAAATATAGTATTTTTCATACCCCTAATAAGCAAGAGACTAAGCAATTAGAACTATTAGGGGCAGGCTATTGTTAGGTTATTTTCTATTTACAGTACCTTACATCTATAGCAGCTAGTAGAGAAATTACGCTTAACTTAGGCCTTTGCTGCTAGCAGATAGTCCTCCTTAGATCCCTTTTAGTACTGTATACGCTTGTTTTGCTAGAGAGCGATATTCGTGCTTCTGCCTCTCTGGGTGTAATGCGACGTTGCTAGTCCGTCCTCTTTCTAAGTACCTAATTCCCTCTGCCTTATTCTTTACTTATGCTGTCTATAGTTATATGTATAGGTGTAGAAGCAGACCTGCTGTGTAGAAGGTGTATACACAGGTGTTAGGATACAGGCAACGTTAATTTAGTGTCGTCTACATGTTAACTTAATATTACGTTAGAGATAAATAAATATTGCTATTAGCTATATATAAACTAATCTTTAAGCCTTGTCTGCTATATGCATCCTCCCTACGCTAATGTATAGTGCATTACACATCCTGCGTTACTAGCTAACTATAACATAAGCAAGGCTAAAGCGGCTAGGGTAGCTAATAGGGGGATTAAATATAGTATTCTAGGAGCCCCTAAGCAAGACCTACAGCACAACTAATAGCAGGGGCAGCCCTGCTTATTCTATATCTAAATTGCTATTATTATTACTATTATAATTACCTAAATAGCCTTGTTCTTCCTCTAATTATGCTTAGGCCAGGCAACCTTCTTTGTTAATCTTATCTATTATGTCCTAATAGCTTACATTAGGCTCTTCTCTAGCGTCCCTGCGGTCCTGCCTTAGTCTCTTCGTTAGTCTACCCTTGTAGTAGGTGCTTAAGCTAGCATAGTAGGCACAATTAGGATAAATAATACCTAACTAAGTACTAGTCTATGCTTGTTTATTAGGAATTATACCCTATAAAGGGGTATAGGTATTATCTGCATTATCCTGCTTACGCTTTTAGGTAGGTAAATAACGTGTTGCGTCCTCGTCTAGAGTGTCGCAGGTGTCTTCTAGCAAGGCCTCTGCTAGCCCCTTATTAATATCTATTTCCTTATTATCGCGCTTAACATCTATTTCCTTATTATAACGCTTAACGTCTAATTCCTCGTTATAACGCTTAACGTCTAATTCCTTATTACTACGTTTAACGTTAGTTTCCTCTTCCTCTTAATTACCTTCTAATAGTTTAGGCAGGTTATTAATGTTAGTCTCCTCTGGCTCTTTATTAATTTCTAAATGCTTAAGCCCTGCGTCTCTAGACGCAGCGTCCCTATAGTTAGTAGGCGTTATTAGGGGCTTATCCTCTTCTACGTCTCCTAATGCATTAGGGGCTGGCGCTGCTGCTGCTGCTATTACCTCTTTAATTAACTTCTGTTTTTTAGCCTTAAGCTGTCGCGCAGCAACTTTGTTCTGTACTAAGACAATAAGATTATATTTTACATCGCGTTAATAACCACCTAGCAAGGGGATAATCTCAGACATGTTCTAAGAGATTAACGCCTCTAGGGTAAGGTTCTCTAGCAGCTAGACTAGCGTCTAGTTGTTACTCTCCCTCTATTCAGCGCGCAACTGTTCTATCGTAAGCTTACCCTTAGTAGTAGTCCTGCTAATATATTTATTCCTAATAAAGAAGTAATATTTTAAGAACTCTTTATTCTTTAGATCTGCAAAGTTAGGATTAGCCTTTGTGTTAACAGCCCTAGCATGCGATATTATTAATGCCTCTTTGCCTACTGCTGTAGTGTATTGTCGTCTGTTATATAGGTTAGCATATATTATATAGAGATTACGTAGGGAGGCTTAAAAATAGTATTTTGCGACCCCCCTAGATATAACCAGACTTACTTTAAGCATAACCCGTCCGTAGTGTCGTGCATTACTAGCATAAACACAAATACCTCTAGCAGCTGCCTAAGTTGCTAGAAACGTCTAGAGAGTTAGTTATGTTCTTTAATAGAGTCAGGCATATTAAACATCATTGCCACCTACATATCTGCTTAGAGGTTAAGGCTAGTGCCTCTAATTTTAATAGAGGCAAGCAGGACGTTAAACTAAGTCTTTAGGTTATTAACATCCTCTTAGGCTTTCTGGCGTTGTTCTAGGGAGCTACTTAATAATATTAAGCAATAGTTAATATAGGCTGCTATGCAAATCTCCTCTATAATCTCCTGTAATACAGGGTATTAGAACTAGGTAGAGATTTTCTCCCCGCGAAGGGCGCTGTAGTTAGTAACTAGTGCTATAAAGGTCGTAAGCTTAGGGCAAAACCTGCAGATAGTGTTAATAACGGTTTTGTTAGATGCCTGCTTAATATCTTGCTAATTAATGTCCTAGATCTCTTTGCAGCCGTATACTATTGCCTGCTTTAGTATCTACTGCAACTGCTTAAGGTTCTCTCTAATCTTTAGCATCTCTTTATATATTAGGGAGTAGTCCTAGAACTAGCTGTACTTGTTATAGTTAATTAGATTACTGTCTTTGTCTATTAGGAGCACTGCGTTATGTTAGTATTAAGTACTTACTATCCTGTTATATAGGGGTAGTTAAAATAGTATTCTAGTTACCCCTAAGTAAACAGGGATACTACTTACTGTTATTGTCCTACACATCTGCATTATCGTTATTATCGCGGCCTAAGCTATTAAGACTAACCTTAGGATTATACTTAGCGTTAGGGTTAAAGGCTTTTGCGCCGCCTTTGCCTTTGCCTTTAATAGCGGCCTTAGCCTTCTTTTTAGCGGCTGCCTTCGCCTTAGTTTGTGCTTTCTATGCTTCTTTGGCCGCATGTTAATTTTAGAGCTATTCTAGGTAGTTAGGGTTAGGGAGGTTAAGGTAGCCTAACACCAGGAAGAAGGTTAAGAGGGAAAGTGCCCGTATTAAACGCGGGTTAAGGACAGGCTCTCTATAATTCCCCTAAGCGTTAAACGTGCAAGTAACTATTTATATCTTCTAATTTTTAGCGTAACAATTGTAGAGAATATATGCAGTAGGCAAGAAAGTCTTCTTAAGGTAATAATTATAAAGTAGGGGCATGTTGCGGGCAATTGTGTACTCGCTGCCAATTAGGCACGCAGACGAATAGTCTTGCTAGAGGAGGTAGTATTAGAGGAACATTTAGGCCTGTCTGCCTTTCTCTACTACATTAATGTCTAAAGGGTTTAGGATATATTTCTTAAAGTAATACACCGTGGCCTAGTATATTACTGCAGGATAGTTATCTGGCAATTTATAGGGGTTAGTGTTAGGGGTGTAACCTTAATCTGGATTATTTTTAGTAGCCCGTTTTGCCAGCTCTAGTAACTCTACCTGCCTAATTAATGCGGAGAGGTTAGTAATTCCCCGCGGAGTAGGGCTACCTAAGAACAAGTACTTTAACTCTAGCCGCAACTACATAACTATAGCCTAGTAGGATAAACAGTTTTAGTAGGCTGATTAAGCCTTATTAATAAGCACACCGCAGGGCCTACCCTATAAGTTGCCTAGCTAATCTTTATTTAGACACACTAACTCCTTATTAATATTAAAGGTAAAAGCAAAATGCTTATTACCTTGTGTCTCCTGTTTATACCTTAAGAGCGTAGTTAGACTATTATTATTCCTAAATGTGTTTTAGCTTATAATAATTATAGTCTAGGCGTTGTTAGGGTTGCCTGTGTTAAAGAACTTAGATGTCCTGTTAAGGCGCTTAACTTTTAAGATACTATCAGACTTCCTGTAAACCGTCTCCCCGTACACCGCGATCCTGTAGAAACGCGAGAAAGCCAGAGCCTCCTTTAAGAATTAGTTAATTAAGTTAGGTAGCATAAAGACGAGCTATAGTTTAGCCTTAGGGGCGTCCTCCTTAGCTAATGTTGCTGCTGTAATAAGCTTGCATTGCTCAGTTATGTCCTGGCAAAGGTTAATACATGTTAGCCTAAGGGGGCCTAGAAAATAGTATTTCAGGTGCCCCCTATATAAGCCCTACTAATATTAAACACAGCATAGGTACGTACAAGCAACATTATGCCTAGCATAATAAGGGTCTTGCTAGTACTAATAGCATTAGCACAGAGGCTACCTAGGCCCTTATTCTTCTTGCAGATGTTGTCTGCCTACTTAATAGCGTAAGCCTGCCACTACCTAAGAGCCTTCTAGAAGGTCTAATTAGGCAAATACTTAAAGTTAATATGTGTAATATAATAGAACTCTAGCGCTGCGATTAGGTTATTATACTAAAACTTATTACTGTTTAACACTAATAACTATTCCTTGTATTATTTAGCCTTAGCCTTTGTAGCTAGGGTTAGCCTATTAGTGTTTAGGTCCGCAGCCTTTGCTTCGTCTGCTATTATCTAGGTTTTAACATCTAGGGTTTCCCCTGCTTCTACAAGTGTGCGCACTTTAGTGTCTGCTCTAATGTTATACAGCCTGCTGTACAGGAGGAGGAGAGCCCTCTTTACCGCCCTAGGAAGCTTTTAGTAGTAGAAATTGTCCGTAAAGGCCTTTACACCCTTTATAGCATACTTCTTAAGGCAGTAGTATTATTTAAGGCGCTAGGGGTCTTTGCTTAGGGAAGCAGCCTGCTCCTCTACAGTCTTGTTAGCGCTTGCTATACGTCTCTTCTCCTGCTGTTTCTGCTTCTTAGATCGCTTCGCCATGTCAGCGTTAAAGTAAGTAAGTATCTCCTCGTTCTTTATGCCTTCTACTAGTTAATCCTTTCCCTTCTTTTTAGCCTCCTCTATCCTCTAAGCTAACTCTTCCGTATTATCTGCTATTTTACAGATAATCGCTAACGTTAACTTTATCTGCATAGCCTTTTTGCGTTTCTGCTTCTTAGCAGCCTTCTTAGGTCTAATCTTAATCTTTAACTTACCTTAGGCCTCCGCTGCTTTAGCTCTCCCCTTGCCAGGCCTCTTTGTTAAGTCTGTTACTTTTCCATCCCCCTTAGGGGTCTCTAAAATTGCTTTTTTAGGACCCCTAAGTAGAAGCTTCTCTATATCCTTAGGGGCGCTACTAAGATAGTAAGTAGCCGCAGCTAACGCATTGCGTTTCTTCCTTGCCGCTTCCTATTACTTACCTGCGTTCTTCTTTTAGAGCGCTAGAGCGTGCCGTGTATTATATGCTTTAATAGTCTTCTGTTTTATTGCGTTATCTTAGCTGTAGAAGGCTGCTGTAATTTTAAATAATATCTATGCTAAGATGCAGTTTTTAGCATCCTTGTATTTCTATATATATAGCAGACCTGTTAGTCGTTGCACGGCTGTGACTTCTATAGAAGTCTAAGCCTATGCGGCCTAGTTAAGTTTAGTAAAGGCGGCCTTAGCTGTAGTTATTAGCAGCTTAAACTTAAGGGCATTAGACGTCTTGCCAAGCTCCTAATAGGCTTTAATTATCTTGTACCTAGATCTACGGCCAGTCTAATGCACAGCTGATGTATATTATTAGCAAATCTCTTATAATTTAGGGTTAAATATTATAGCTTGCTTAAACTAGTTAAGGCTAACCTTTAACGCTGCGGCTGCGTCTTTGCGTAACAACATATATTTAGGGATTTTAGCCTCTAAGGCAGCTAGTGTCTCCGTCTTATCTGTGTCTAGTACGTCGTGTCCCTCGTCTTCTAAGCTGTTGCTGTCCCTAATAACAGACCCTTTCTCCTTTACTTCTTTATTACTGTTGCTAATGTTAAAATCACTGTTATTATCGTCGGCAATAATCTTAGGCTTTTTTAGATTAGCTACGTTAGGGTGCATTTTATTGCGCATAGTTTTCACTGCAGTAAGGCGCAGTTTAAAAAGGGTTACAGATAATAGAGGTGCTAGAAATACTATTTTAGCAACTCCCCTATATTAGCTTATAGAGGACTTACCTAGCGTTACTAAGGCTGCCTTTAGTATTATAAACTCCCGCTTATTATTACTAGAGTTAGATATATTGCTGAGCGCGCCTAAGGTGTGCTCTATAGGGCTTCTAGAATTGCTATTTAGTAACCTCTATAGGACAGAACGCTGCAGAACTTATACGGGGTATAGGAGGGTAATTGTATAGGTAACGTAGGTGCACTCTTTATTAATAAGTAAGGCAGCACTACACTAGCCCTTGCGGATAGGATAACAGATAAACTTTACCTGTACTAAACAGCCCTGTTAGTAGCGAGTTCCTAGGAGCGTTAGTAATATTATTTAGCGTGCGGATTAATTTAAATGCTGTACGTAGAAGCAACTTCACCTATCGCGTGTTAGTAAGAGCCTACAGCCAGAAATCTTATAAGGGCAGACCTAGACTTACTATATTAGTGTAGATAATTATGCTAGTAGAGGCGGCAAAGCTTGTATAATAAATAAGGTTATATAGATAATATATAATTATTTGTTAAAGTAGGGAAGTAGAGGTTGTAGAGGTAGTAGAGATGCAGGTAGAGGTAGAGTGTAGGAGTGTAGGTTTGCGAGGGCAGAGGATATCTTATATATCCTATGCGAGGGGCAGTAAGGGTAAAGATAAGAGAGAAATAAGAGGACAACACAAGTAGGAACAAAGGTAGAAATAAAGGTAGAAACAAAGGGAAATTTAAGAACTAACTTTACCTCTATTTTATATACGCATTTGGACTAGCGCCAGAAACGCCAAGATATATGTCTTTGTCACACGCACCTAGCAGTATAAATCTGAAATAGTATTTTTAAAGGTCCTAAGGGACTACAGGCGATACAGGGAACTAACAGCCTAGCTACGTACTGCAGGCACTGCAGGTAAATATAACAAGGTAACACTAAAATACTATAAACGCTTAAGGGCTAGTCTAACTTCTATCTCTTACGTAGATGTACTTTAGCGCGACTACATCTATAACATAGTATCCCCTATACACTCTACTCTCTATTTTATGCGCAAACACGTAAGAAAGACTAGTCCCCTAATAGGTGTTAGACAGATGTTAAGGGGAAATACAGGCGGTAGGTAACGCTCTTTAGGTGCCTGTATGTTTATCTAAACTATTCTCCCGTTGTTTGCATTAGTTTATTAGCCTTAGGGGTGTTAAATATAGTATTTTCCAGACCCCTAATGCCAGGTAGGCTAAGTAGTAGGTAGCAGTGGCGAAATAAGACGTTTAGACCCTTTACGACCAAGCAGTAGAGAGAGATAAATAACTCTGTTCGCGAATTATACCTTAACTGCACAGAGTTATCTAACAGCCCTTTACGCTACGGATATAATTATCCTAGAGAACGCTGTTTACCCTGCTGCTACTTGTTGTGTATAGCGGCGTAGTGTGCCCGTCCTACTCGTATATGCCTAATAACGCCTGTTACGTTCTAGGCCAGCGCCGTCTGTAGCAGTCTGTGTAGTAATATTATATGTGTAAATAAACATTACCGTCTATAAGTTACGCTCGTATTTTACGTTTAGTTACCTGTTACTTAGTTAGAGGTAGAAGGTGTAGAGTTAGTAATATTAGCTATAATTATATAAACGGTTATGCTTAGCCCTATTTATAGATTAAATTATTCTCAAGCTAATGTATAAAGTCTGGTTTCAGCCCTATATAGCGCACGTAGGATTGTCCTGCTAACGCTAACACCTGAAACCTCTATAGGTAGACTAAAAATACTATTTTAGGAACCCTTAAGCGGGTAATTAGGCAACGCTAACAGGAGGGAAGCCTACTTTATTTAAACGCTATTTCCCCCGTATTATTAACACTACTATTAGCGTCCGCGTTAGCAGAAGACAGACGTTGCTGCTTCGCCTGTTAAGCGTTAGAGGGGCTATTATTATTCTCCTACGCGTCTTAGCTCGCGTTATACTCTGCATTAATCTTAACTATTATGTCCTTATAACCTACATTATAGGCTTCTCTAGCGTCCTTACGCTGCTGCTTCAGCCTCTTTGTTAATCTACCCTTATAGTAGGTAGTTAAGGTCGCATAGAATGCACGATTAGGATAGATAATGCCTAAGCAAGTGCTAGTCCACGCTCGTTTATTAGGAATTAAGCCCTATAAAGGGGTATAAGTGTTATCTAGCGCTATATTATTCTGCTTATGCTTCTAGGTAGGCTGCTTGTTAGCATCTACGTCCTCCTTCTTATTATCCCCGTCTAAAACCTGTGCGTCTTTATAAACGTCTATGTTATTAGGTACGCTGTTAACTTCCGTTTACTCTATCTCTTTATTACTATCTATTTCCTTAGGCTTAACATCTACAGATGCATTGTCCTTAGGGTTAATTAGCGTAGTAGACTCTTCTTCTTCTTCTGCGTCCCCTGCCTTATTGTCTCTAGTCGCGTTAGGGGCTGTCTCCGCCTGCGCAGCAATTAACGCCTTAATTATTTTCTATTTTTCAAGGGTAAGCTCTTAATTAGTAATTTCGTTTTGCACCTAGGTAAGCAGATTAAGTTTAGCGTCGCGTTAGTAGCCGCTGGTTAATAGTATAATCTTAGACATATTCTAGGAGATTAATGCCTCTAAAGCAACGTTGTCTGGCAGCTAAACAGGCGTCTAGTCCTTACTCTTACCCCGTTTAGCCCGCAACAGTGTAATAGCGAGCTTACCCTCCTCTAAGTTAGTACTAACACACTTTTTCCTAATAAAAAAATGCTTATCTAGGAAGTCTTTATTCTTAGGGTTAGCAAAGTTAGGATTCTTCTTAGCGTTAACAGCGCCAGAGTACAACATCAGTAACAACTCTTTACCTACTACAGCAGTATATTAGCGCCTGCGATATAAGTTAGCATCTAGTGCTTAGAAAACACCTAGGGGGGTTTAAAAATAGTATTTTAGAGCCCCCTATAGGCAGACTAGACTTACCTTAATTGTGACCTGTTGGTAGTGTCATGCATTACAGGCATAAACACAAAAACCTCTAAAAGCTGTCTAAGTTGCTAGAAACAGCTAATAAGCTGGTTATGCTCTTCTATAGAGTTAGGCATGTCTAACATTATTACTACCCGCATGTCTGCCTAGAGGTTAAGGCCAGTGCCTCTAATCTTAATTAAGGCGAGCAGGACGTTAAATTAAGTCTTTAGGTTGTTTACATCCTCTTGTGCGCTGCGGCGTTGTTCTAGGGTGCTACTTAATAATATTAAGTAATAGTTAATCTTTTTAGCTATGCAGACTTCCTCTATAATCTGCTATAGCACTAGGTATTAGAACCAAGTGCTCGTTTTCTCACCCCTAAGGACACTGTAGTCCGCAACGAGGGCTATAAAAGTCGCAAGCTTAGGCGAGAACGTGTAGATAGTGTTAATAATAGTTTTATTAGACACCTTTGCTATATCTTACTAGTTAATATCCTTAATCTCTTTACAGCTGTATACTACGGCCTACTTTAGTATCCAACGCACGCGCACGAGGTTCTTACTAATTTTAGGTATTTGCTAGAAAATGTCAGATTTGTCCTAGAACTAACTGTATTTGTCCCTGTTAATAGGATTTCTGTCTTTATTAGTAGGGATAACTGTAATCTGTTAGTATAGTATGCACAGTGTAATCTGTTATAGGGGTGTTTAAAATAGTATTCTAGCTACCCCTAAGGCAGCAGCAACAAGACTAACCGTTATTATCCTATACGTTATTATTATTATCTAAACCTAAGCTATTAAGACTAACTAAGGGATTATACTTAGCATTAGGATTTAGGGCTATTAAGCAGGTAGTGCCCTTGCCTTTAGCGGCAGCCTTTGCCTGCTTCTTTGCGGCCGCCTTAGCCTTAGTCCGCATTTTCTATGCCTCCTTAGCTGCTAGTTAACTTTAGAGCTATTTCTCGTAGTTAGGGTTTAGGAGGTTAAGGTAGCTAAGTATAGGGAAGAAGGTTAGCAGGGAAAGTGCGCGTATTAAACGCAGGTTAGGGACAGGTTCTCTATAAGCCCTAGTAGCGTTAAATGTGTAAGTAACTATTTATGTCCTCTAGTTTTTAGCAAAATAATTATATAGAATGTGCGCAGTAGGTAAGAAGACCTTCTTAAGGTAATAGTTATAAAGTTTAGGCATGTTACGTGTAATAGTAAACTTTAAGCTAATAGGACATGCAGATAAGTAGTCTTATTATAGGAGGTAGTATTTAAGGAATATTTAGGCGCGTCTGCCCTTCTTAACTACGTTATAGGTTAGGTAATTTAGGATATATTTTTTAAAACAATACACTATAGCGCGGTATATTACTACAGGGTAGTTATCTAGCAGGTTATATAGGTTAGTGTTTAGTGTGTAGTTTCAGTCTAGGTCTGCTTTAGTAGCCTTTTTTGCCAGCTCTAGGGACTCTACCTGCCTGATTAAGGCGGAGAGATCTGTAATTCCCCGTGGGGTTAGACTGCCTAAGAACAAGTACTTAAACTCTAGCTTTAACTACATAATCATAGCCTAGTAAGACGAACAGTTTTAGTAAGCTAATTAGGCCTTGTTAATAAGGACGCCCTAGGGCATGCCCTGCAAATTCCTTAGCTAATCTTTATTTAGACACTCTGATTCCTTGTTAATGTCGTAACTAAAGTCCTACTCCTTACTACGTGTCTCTTGTTTAAACTTCAACAGCGCTGTTAGGCTATTATTATTCCTAAATATATTTTAGCTTATTACGATTATTATGCGGGTGTTGTTAGGGTTACCTGTCTTAAAGTAGTTAGATGTCCTGTCAAGATAATTAACCTTAAAAACACCTTAGGACTTTAAGTAAACAGTCTCCCCGTACACAGCAATGCGCCAGAAAGTTAAGAAATCTAAGGCTTCTACTACAAATTAGTCTATTAAGTTCAGCGGCATAAACACAAACTATAGTTTAGCAGCAGGGATGTCCTCTTTACCTCCTGTTAACGCAGTAATCAGCTCGCATTGCTTAGTCATGTCCTGTCTATTATTAGTAAATATCTGTAATCGCCGCATATTCCTATAGGGGTCTAGAAAATAGTATTTTAGGTGCCCCTAACAGAAACCTTTTAGATATAAAACACTAAATGTGTACTTACTAGCAATATAATGCTAAGCATAATTAGAGTTTTGCTAGTACTAATAGTATTAGCGCAAAGGCCGCTAAGACCCTTATTCTTATAGCAGATAAAGTCTAACTACTTAATTGCGCATGCCTGCTACTACTAAAGGGGCTTCTTAAAGGTCTAGTTTAGTAAATACTTAAAGTAGATGTCTATTATCTAACAGAACTCTAGCGCTAAGACTAGGTCGTTGCACTAAAACTTGTTACTGTTTAACACGGACAACTATTCTGCATATTATTTCGCCTCTTCCTGTATAGCAGGGGTTGTCCTGTTAGTAGTGCCTAGATTAGCGGCCTTTGCGTTATCTGCTATAAGCTAGGTTATAACATCTAGGGTTTCCCCTGCTTTATTAAGCGTGTGCACTTTAGTATCTGCTTTAATATTATCTACCCTACTATACAGGCGGAGGAGATTAACCTTTATAGCCCTAGGAAGTTTGCGGTAGTAGAAGTCTTTTGTAAAGGCTTTAACAGCCTTTAGGGTGTAGTTCTTTAAGCGGCGGTACTAGCTTAGACGTTAAGGATCTTTGTTTAAGGCAGCAGCCTGCTGTTTAACAGTCCTGTTAGCGCGGGCTTTGCGTTTCCTATCCCGCTATTTCTGCTTCTTAGTTTATTTTACTATGTCTGCATTAAAGAACGCAAGCGCCTACTTATTTATTAAGCCGTCTATAAGTTGCACCTTCCCCTTCTTTTTTGCTGCTGCTATCTTTTCTGTTAGCTCTAGCGTATTGTTCGCCATGTCACGCAGAATAGCTAACGTCGCCTCTTGCTTTAATGTCTCTGGCGTAATAGGCTTGTTAGCTTTTAACTTTTCATAGCTGTCTGCGCTTAGGGTCTCAGGCTCAGCTTTTTTAAGCGCCTGCTTACCTAGGCGCTTACTATCGCCTGCTAATGTCAGCTTAGCCTTAGGGGTCTCTAGAATAGTTTTTTTAGGACCCCTAAGTGCAGCCTGCGCAATACCCTTAGGAGCACTACTAATATAATATGTAGCAGCAGCTACAGCTGCTTACTTCCTCTTTAGTTAATCCTGTTGCATACTAGCCTTCTTCTTTTAAAGAGCAATAGCTTGCCGTAACTTATACGCCGCAATAGTCTTCTCCTTTAACACCGCGTCTTAAGTATAGAAGGCGGCTATAATCTTAAATAATATCTATGCTAATATGCGGTTTTTCGCGTTAGAGAATTTCTGTATATAGAGCACACTAGTTATTCAGTCTACGGCTTTAACTTCTATTAAAGCCTACGCCCACGCGGTCTAGTTAAGTTCTGTAAATGCTGTCTTAGCGTCCTTTATTAGTCGCTTGTATTTTAAGGGCTTGCTTGTCTTGCTAAGCTCCTAATATGCTTTAACCGTCTTATATCCAGATCCGCAACTAGACTGCTTAACAGCCCCTAAATATTATTAGCAAATGTCTTTAAGTTCGCGGTTGTATATTATAGTGTGTTTAAGTTAGTTAAGGCTAACGTGCAACGCTTCAGCTGCCTCTTTCTAGGATATTATGTATAGGTAGATGTTTGCCTTAAGGTATGCTAGTGTCTCTGTCTTATTAGTGTCTTATCTGTCAGGTCGCTTATTATCAGAGCTGTCGCTGTCTCTAACTACAGACCTAGCCTTTTTAATTTCTTTGTTACTGTTGCTAATATTAAAGTTGTTGTTATTATTAGTAATAATCTTAGGCTGTTATAGCGGCGCTAGTTTAGGGGTTATCTCTATGTGCATAGTTTTTACAGCTGCGAGCCGCAGTTGTAATAGGACGTTAGATAATAGGGGTGCTATAAATACTATTTTAGCGACTCCTATATATTAGCATAGTCAGGGCTTACTAGGTGTATCTAAGGCTGCTTAGGGTGTAGCGTACGTCTGCCTATTATTGCTAGAATTAGCTATGCCGTTTTTAATGCTAATGTGCTCTATAGGGCTTCTAAAATTGCTATTTAGCAACCTCTAAGTAGCTAAAAGCGGTAGGACTCACACGCGGTATATAAGGCTGCCTAGGTAGGTAACTAACGTACAGTCGTTATTTATGTGTGCGGTAGTAAAGCCTTCTGCTTAAGGCAGTACTACGCGGGTATTTATAGATAGGATACTAGAGGAACTTTACCTATGCTAAAAGGCGCTATTAGTAGTAAGGTCCTAGGAGCGTTAGCAATATTGTTTAGCCTGCGCATTAATTTAAATGCTGTACGTAGAAGCAACTTTACCTATAGAGTGTGTAAGTAAGAGCCTATAGCTAGAAAACTCTTTAAAGCAGAACTAGACTTACTATATTGCTATAGATAATTATACTAATAGAGGCAGCACAGCGTATAGAGGAGTTAAAGTTGTATAGATAATATGTAATTATTTGTAAAATTAAGGAAGTAGGAGGGGGGAGGGAGAAATTAGAGGTAGTAGTAGAGGTAGAGGTAGAGTGTAGGAGTGTAGGTTTTTAGGGGCAAAGGATATCTAATATATCCTAACCAAGTAGCAGTAAAGGTAAGGGTAAGAGAGAAATTAGAGGGAAATTAGAGGAGAAGTAAAGGTAAATCTAAGAACTAAATACACATTAATTTAATATATGCTTTAGGACTAGCGCTAGAAAACGCTAAGATATATGCACTTGCTATAGCAGTGTAGACCTAAAATAGTATTTCTAAAGGTCCTATAGGAACACAGGCAACCCGCATAACAGGTAGCATAAGAGGTTAAAGCTTATAGTGCACACAAATATAACGCAGTAACACTAACTTACCTCCTCTACGTAATAGTAAGTCTAAGGTCTATCTCTTGCGTAAAAACTATAGTACCTCTGTTACACTAGCAACTACTAACCTCCTATATACTCTATTCTCTGTCCTACGCGGCGTTACGTTGTAACCTGCTAATAAGCTAAGGTGTGTTGCATAATAGTTACATGTAGGAGCGTTCCTACTATGCAGCGTGTCTGCCCTACTTATAGAGGCCTTAAATAGTGTGTTTTCCTTTTTTTAGCTCTGTTGTGCTTAGGTTAGGGGCGTTAGATATAGTATTTTTCAGACCCCTATAGCACTAGCAACAAGATAGTAGGTAATAGGAGAAGGGAGGGTAGCATACCTGTAAGGCGTCTTACTGTAGTTATTACTTTAATTCTATAACTATAGTAACCTTTACGCTGTTCTATTAAGTTGTAAAACAACTAGCAGCAGCTAGTAAATGTAGTATGTATAGAAGATAAGGTGTGTAGTAAGTATTTGCGGAGTAGGTAGGAGCAGTACATAATATAAAGTATAGGGTAAAGGACACGTGCATATTGCGCGTGCTTATCTCTGCAGAGATATAGCAGGTAGTCCTTAGCCCTACCTAGTTATAGTTTACATCCTACCTATGTAGGTTAGGCCTTTCCGCTAATTACTGCACAGGCTGGTGCTAACAGTCTACACTGCTGCGCATTATTAGTAGCTATATTAACTTTAGGAACAAGCATTTATTTATTAATGTCGCACAAACCTTAAGAAATAGCTTAGAATAATTATAGGTACAGACGTTAATAGAAAGCGCAATAATATACTTCTTTGCTAATATCCTACAAGCCTTAGTTTATTACCCTGTTAATTACAGCTACTATGCTTGTTAAGGTTGCACAAACCTTAAGAAATAGCTTAGAATAATTATAGGTACGGACGTTAATAGAAAGCGCAACAAATTACGCGTTTAATAATGTTCTACAAGCCTTAATATATAGCCTTCTTAATTACAGCTACTAGCCTTAAAAGATTGCCTGTATAGATTGTTCTACTAATCGCCCGCGTGTTTAAGGATAACACCTCTAGCAAGCACCTGCAAGGCCAGATATATTGCCTTATAAGTAGAGGCGACATCTGCTCCTTACTCTATAAAGCGAGCTCCAGACGCTTAAGCAGTATAATCTAAACCCTTAAACAGTATATATAATTAACTTACTACTTTTATATAATTATCTTGCTACTTCTATATTCTATATAATAGATAAATTACTTCTGTCAGCAGTCTTTACCTAGGTATAGCAGGCTAGGCTGCTCTTAATACATCTTTCTATGCTATATCTTAGCCTATGCAACTCCTGTATAAGTTATGTCTAGGCTAAAAGAAGGAAACCCTTAGTAAGCGATACTCTATACTATACTAATCTTAGGGCATACTAATAGTGCTTATAGGAAAGGCTAGTTAGAAGAGCCTCTTTCTCTAAGCCTCCTTAGTTTCCTATTATTCAACTTGCTGCGGATGCGTTAGATAACTAGCAGCGAACCAAGCACATCCAGCTAAGCAAGGATAATAATAACAAACCTAAGAAGCTAGGGCTATAATTAAGAATCCTTAGCAAGAAATCTAGTTCCTTTGCACTTAATCTACCTACGGTTCTAGTATAGATTTAGGGTTGTTGCAAAGGACCCTACTATTATTTATTACAGCCTTGTCTTTATAGTCGTTAAGCTACGCAAGGCTGGTTTACGTATTAAGGATATTACAATAAATAACTCTAACCTTACGTAGCTTAATAGCTATAAAGACAAGGCTGTAATAAATAATAGTAGGGTCCTTGCGTTAGTTAGAGCAGCACATAAGATCTGGCGAATTAGGGCTGTAAAAAATAGGTAAGGTTAGCGCAGAGTTATACTTCTAAACTCTAGAGTACTAGAGTATCTAGATACATATTAATAAAGGCTAATAGAAGTACGAGCCTTATCCTAAAGATTTGTTAGACAACCTGCTCTAGGTTGCGGGTTGTCTAAGATATGCGCATACAGCAAATCTCCTAATTTATCTAATCTTTACACGTCTTTAAGCGTAGGAGAGAAAAGAGTGCTAAAAAAGATAATGCGGCCTCTTAGAGTTTTAAGGAGATAGATTATATGCTGCAGCGTTGTTTGTAAATAGATGTGCAAGAAATTATAGACGGATTTTCAGCCTACTGTAGGCTAGTAGGCAGTCTATAAGGTAGCATTATTAGCAGCTATAGTTATAAATGCATTAGGGGCTCTTAAAATAGTATTTTCTATCCCCCTAAGCAGTAGACTAATGCGCGTAGGGGCGACTAAGCTTTAGGTTAGGGTCTAGGTTTAGGATAGGCCTATGCGCTAGGCCGCGCTAGGGATTTAGAGAGTGCTCGTGTATAGGTAGAGTAGCTTAATTAGCCTTAGGCACCGCCCTTCTATAGGTTTAGGTTAGGGCTTAGGATAGGACATAGTCTGCATCTTAAAATAAACTGCAAACCTAATATTAAGAGAATGTGTGCTTATATAACTTATGCATGTTAGTTAGCCTTACGTGTCTCTTCTAGCAGTACTCGCGCTGCTATAGTAAAGGTGTTTTGCTGTAGTGCAATCTAGTATTAATGTAGCATAGTGTTTGGCGCAGTTAGCTTCTGTGCCTGTTAGTTAGCCTTGTAGGTCTCTTCTCGCGATACTTTTGCCGCAATAGCAAAGGTGTTTAGACAGGTACAATCTAATAATAATATAGTATAGTATTTAGGTAAGTAATTAAGTAGTAGTTGCCTTCTCTGCCTATTAGCTAGGGCATTGCGCGTTTCTTCTTGCGGTGCTCTTGCTATAATAGCAAATTTAGTAGGGGTACTATCTAATAATATAGCGCAGTTTAGGATAGTAATTAGCGTTGTTTAGCTTCTGTGCCTGTTAGTCTGCCTTAATAGCCTCTTCTTGCGATGTTGTATAAACTAATAATATAGCGCAGTGTTTAGGCAAGTAATTTAGCAGTAGTTAGCTTCTGTGCTAGTTAGCTAGAGGCATTACACGCCTCTTCTCCTTACTCTTGCTGTAATAGCGAATTTAGTAGGAGGATTACGCGCCTCTTCTCCTAGTGCTCTTACCGCAATCGCGAACTTTAACCTAGTATAATCTATATCTATAACCCTCTATAGGCAGTAGAAAGTACAAACTCGCCTTAGGGGCGTTGTGTAGAGGATCTTAATATAGTATTTTACAGACCCCTAAGCAGTCTATAATTAGGCTTAGGTTAGGGTGTAGGTTAATAAGACGTAGTCCGCGCACAGGCCCTAGGTACTAGCTACTAGTAAATAATCCCTACTAGGAGTTAGGCCTTAGCATACTATACGCACGGTCTCTTAGCACGTTTAGGTTAGGGTTAGGATATATACAGGAGGTAGTCCGCGCTTATTAGGCCACATAGGGACTGTTAGAAAAGATCCCTTTAGGCATAGCGCCTTAGTGTACGTTACGCACAACCTCTCTACACGTTTAGGTTAGAGTTAGGATATAAAAGGTAGCCTGCGCACAGCAGTATAAGGACTATTAGAAATAATCTCCTTTAGGTCTAGCGCCTTTGCATGCCTACTACTAGGGCTTTCCTTGCAACGCTGCTCCTCTACTATAGGCCTATTATACTGTGCCTCTCTACTATGCCTCTCTATTTTGTAGAAAGCGTAGAAATATAGTGCCCTAAAGAGTAGTGCAGAACCATGCGCTATATTTTCAGCCGTCTTCCCTATGTCCTTTCCTTATGCTGCTCTTATGCGTATAGGGGCTGTAGATAAAGTATTTTGCAGAGCCCTAAGGGCGTGCATCTACACGGCGCATAAAAAGCGCTATTAGAACAGATACGCTTTAGGAATAGCGCATTAGCGTACCTACTGCACTAATAGCACTATCTTCGCACTATGCGAGAATATTATTAGAAAAGATTCCCTTTAGGTATAGCGCCTAGGCATTATTGCTCTACTAGCTTTGCACAGTAACGCGCTAGTATAACAGGGGAACAAAGGTTGCATAGGTTAATGTAATAATTAATACTGTTACCCTACACAAATTTAACAGCAGGAGAGCAGGTTTTCGCGCGTAGCAAACAGTATAGCTAGCAGGGCGCTGCAATAGCACTGCAACCTACGCGGGCACTCTAAGAGTACTATTAGAAAAAATTCTTTTAGGTATAGCGCCTTAGCTCTACTGCTGTACTACCTTTGCATAATAATAGGAAGGTGTAATAAGTAAATAGAGATTGCGCATGTAGATGTAATAATAGACACGGTTTATGTGCACATTTTGCGCAGGTTTACAGCATTTATTTAATAATGCGCAGCCTATAAAGTGTAGTATTATGCAGATCTGCTTTAATTTTCGTGTTCGTAATTTTCTCTAAGTCCTACGGGTTCTACTATATAAACCTAACTATCTAACCGTATTACTAAGCTGCAATAGGTCTAACAGGGATTATAACTACTGTATAGTAGTAGCCTAGGCAAGCCTTATAACTAATTTACAAAGTCCCTCTGCAAGTTACTTAACTACCCCTACGCTCTAGCTAAATTTAAAAACCTTACTAATACTTATATACTAATTAGAGTAGCTAGCTAGAGCATCTAAGGATATTTAGTTCTACGTTATATAGTGCCTTAGTAAGCTAATAGGGGTTAGTATCTATTTATTACCCTCTACACCTTACCTTATTCACACGCCTTAAGAGGTATAAAAATAGTTGTAAATTATAGCTAAGTATGTTCTTTATCTAATACATTTGTAATAAATACTTAAATAATAGATCTACTATGTGAATTTCCTATCTACGCGCCTAATCTATTACCTTAATATCTATTATGTAAGGCCCTAGGGGACAGAAGGACCTAGGGTTAGTATTAGTAGATCGCGTAGGCTAAGAGTTACGTAGAATTAGGTATATATTCCCGAATTAGTGTAAGCTAGCCTTACTAGCAATTCGTCTTGTCTATGTTAGACTAGTTCTGACTATCTATCCCGCAATACTATCTCTTCTATCTCTATTACCTGATTATTAACTACTTGCCTGAGTGACCTCCTTACATATTGCTAGTGCCTTAACATATTAATAGCTAGTACCTGCGCTATAATATAATACCTTAGTTAATTATCTTAATATCTAATTATTAATTCTACTACTATCTACTAATACCTACCCCTACGATCTACTGCCTGCACACCTTAATTAATCACCTTAATATCTATTAATATCTACTACCCTACTATCTGTTAATATCTATATATATAGGTCCTTGATATCTATTTATATCTAGGATAGATATTAATTCTCTACGCCCTATTACTTTAATAATATACTTAATACCTGACCTTAATATATTCCCTACTAAGCTATATTTTAACTAGAACTTATAATATTATCCTTATTTACGTTTACTATAGTTAATATAGGCTAGAGTACGTAGCCCTATAGATTGTAAATAAGTTAGATTAGAAATTACAGAGTTATTACTTAGTAGGGGTTAGACGCAAAATCCTGCTTACTATGCTAGACTCTACTAATAAGTTATAGTATAAACTACATTCTACTTTATAATAGGCTGTACTAGCTAGCTCTAGTAATTAGAGTTAGATAAGTGTAGAAATAGTAGGGTCCTTGCGTAGTAGGGGTAGGTAGGGTAGAAATTCCAAACATGTTACGTTTTTAAAGCATGTATATTGTTATTATTAAAGAGTAGTATATTATTATATAGAGGGATATACAAGCTAAAGAGAGGCGTCTATGTAATAAAATTACCTAACTATATACTTAGTGTCTATCTAGTACTATGTAGTAGAGGAGATTAAATACTATTCTATTAGAGCAGGAGCACATCTATCTAAGCATCTAGAGGATTACTAATTACCTACCCTGCTTCTAATACTAGTTAGCTAATAATAGTAAACTATTAAGCTTATATAAGGCTATGTAATAACCCTACAGAGTAGGTAAGTACTATACGCAATATAACCTTAGAGGTCTAGGCTATTACTAGCTAAACCTTTTAGTAGGTCTGTCTAGGAATTCTCTATATATAAGAACTAAATATGTACAACTATATCTACTACAGAGATAGTAATATAAATAGGGTAAGTCCTTATAGTATAATTAACAGATAGGTAGAAATACCAGCATTACTAATATATAGTTAAACCCCTACGGTTAAGTCTAGGTAGGTCCTATATATATAAATATAATTACTATTTTATTTATACTACTCTATTATAAAGTATTATAATAGGTGCGTACTATATTATATAAACTATATCGTATCCTGCTACTATATACTATAACATATATATGTGTATTATATAGTAGGGTATAACATTAAATAAAAGACTATTATAAGGTATTATAATCTACTATGCTATATAGTAGCTAATACGCTAAAGGGAATGCGCTGTCTAAAACAGAGGATACTAGTTAAGAATGTTAATTATAATTAGACTATACATAGTATTAACTCTAGCTATAATCTACTAATTTAATAATATACTAGCCTTACCTACATTATTATATTATACTACGTCTGTATTATAGAATAAGATTAATTGTAGTCTACCTACTTATATAACACCCTACCTTTATACTATAATATTCTATAGTTCTATCTGCTTATACTATAATATTCTATAGTTCTATCTGCTTGTACTATAATATTCTGTAGTTCTATCTGCCAAGCTATAATTACTAGGTTAATTATAGGTCTAATAACGCTATTATATTATACTATTGCTCTATATAGAATCTGGCAAATACGTGTTAGCAGAAAGATATAAATTATTAGTATATTCTTATTATACTTCTGTAAAGATTTTATACACCCTACTATAAAAGAATAAAATAAGTATATTAAACTAGAGACAGAGGATCTACTTAGGGAAGTACCTATATAAGTAGCTGCTATAATAAGGTAGTTCCTTCTATTACCTACGCTATTATAATCTATTATTATATTTCACACGTACTCTATAGGCTTAACAGTAAACAGGGCCTATTCTAGGTCTAGATTACGTCTGCAGGCTTGTATAGTTGCCGTGTAGAGGTATACTTCTCCTTAAAAGTTCTTATAAAGAGCTCTCTAAGCAAGGGTAATCTTATTAATTATTTACTCTAGAACTTTATGTAGTGTCTAGTCTATGTTCTCCTATCTACATTATGCAAATGTAATTCTAGTCTAGTCTATATAGTATTAATTATAGTTAATATTAATATTAAAATAGGCGTTAATGCAATTATACAGTTACGTCTAGTTAAGGCTAGGCTTAATATTATCTATATAGAATATGCTTACGCAATCCTTTAGGATATTAGGTAGTACCTTAGGGTACACTAACTTAGGGATATCTAGGCAGTAGTATAGGCTAATAAAATATAGGTCTTATTAGAAAGGATATTATATAGTGCTCCTATATAGTTATGTTCCTTCGTCTGTAGGTCCTAGAACTAAATTAGCTTATTAATTAGGATTTTTCTGCTATTCTATTCCCTAGCAGGTAGGGGGTAGTATAGGTCTGCCCTGCCTCTAGATACTAGAGTTGCGTACAAGTCTAGTAGTTAGCTGCTTCCTTACTACGCCTAACATAGGAAATCTTAGCAACTTAGCGTACAGACTATTAGTGTGTAGGTAAACTTCCCTATTAGCTCTATCCTAGGAGGTAGATCCTGTGCAGTAGGTCTAAAGGTTACTCTAGATACTAGCTAAGTCAGCTAGGTTAACTATAACACAGGTAGTGTTTCCTTTGCTTCTCTATATAGCGGGTTTATACAGAGGGGTAAGGCATATATATCCTTTAGGGGTTCTTCTATACTGCTGTATTTTCTAGTAATAATTTTATATAGCTTGTCCTATATAACACTAGTAAAAGTACGTCCTGGAATTTATGTAGAAAAAGATTAATCTTCTTCTTTTAAAATAGGACACTAGGTGCAGGAAAACTAAATAGTATAACTCTAACCTAAGGTAGGTATAGTATAAAGGACTAGTTATAGGAAAACTGTGTAGTATAACTCTGTCTTCTACTCTTGCTAATTTATAATCTTTTAACTACTAATTAGTATCAAATAGGCTATCTCTGTGCAAGGAATATAGGGCTATATAATATTACACAAAGGTAAACGCGTATAGAAAAGACTTAATTATATTTAAAATTATTATCTAGAAGGTAAAGTAAAGGGAACTCTATGCAGAGCCTAAAGCTCTATACAGGCTAGGTTATGTAACCTTATTATGTAACCTTTATTATATATAGCACGGACAACTATAGATCTATTACCTTAATTAAATACCTACGTGCCTTAATATACAATGTTAATATCTATTACCTGCGCCTTAAGATATTAATATCTAACATACTAATATCTATTATCTGCGCCTTAGGATATTAACATCTGATATAGCAACCTCTATTGCCTACACCTTAGAATATCAACATCTAATAGATTAATATCTATTACCTACGCCTTAAAAGATTTAATATCTGTTACCTGCACCCGAATATATCACCTTAATTAATTATCTTACAATCTATTAATATCTATCCCTAATCCCTATTACCTACACGCCTTAAGATTTCCCCTTAATTAATTACAGTAACATCTATTAGAATCTAACTATATCTATCCTTAATATCTATTGCCTGCGCAATATTAGTTTTATAAGATACTTTATATCCTACTTTAATAGATTGCTTACTAAGCTAGATCTTAACTATAACTTATAATAATAACCTTATTTGACTATACTATAGTTTAGATAGGCTATAGTATCTAGCTCTATTAATTAAAGGTATATTAGATTATAGATAGTAGAGTTAGTAGTATAAAATTAAAAAAAGGTTACCTTACGTTGGCATATACATTATTATTATTAAAGTGTCTGTTACTATTTGCGCAGAGAGATGTACACAAAGATTATAATTTTTATAAAATTGCATTTAACAAATATAAATTCTCCGTATGTTTAGTAGTATTCCCCTTCTCTACCTAGCCCCCTTTTATCTTTTAACAGAGATACACCCTAGCTAGAACTACCTTAGCTGTCCTTGCAACAAAGGTTATATAATCAGCGCGCTAGCGCTAAATTTACAGAGCGTCTAAATTATAAGATAACACAAATTATCTAGTAAGCTTTTAATAGTTACCTTTACCCTAGCTAATGCATTAATTACGTAGGTTAGGTAAGCACTATACGTAATAAGTAGTTAACCCTATCTACTATTCTTTATAATTACACAGTTAGACACCCCTAATTATATACCCTTTATAAAAAAGAACAACTATCTTAATACTAGGACTAGGTATAAAAAGACTACTAGATAATAGTAGTAAAGCTCTAGTATAGGATTAGCAAGGAGGGATATATAAACTAATACGTATTAAGTAGTACTACTCTAGCTAGTATAGCTTTAATAAAATAGTTACTAGTTAACAACTAGACCTTATAGTTACTAGTATATGTTTTACATGATAGATAAAAGTGTCCTAACTATCCCTTAAAGAAGTATTACTATTCTTAACTACTAGGATTTACTTCTTACTAGTAGAAGCTTACGATTATAAAGCTATTATAAGTTATGTTAAACTAGTAAATATATAACTAATAATATAACTATAAATTTAATACTAGGACGCGTTAGGAATAGAAACCTGGCTATAATAAATATAACTAGTATTAATTATCTATACTTATTTACAGAACTCCTACAATCTATAAGATTCCCT
>MU005800.1:10609-32678 GCA_010093715.1 Pleomassaria siparia CBS 279.74
GTAACCCTACTAGATTTAGTTCTAGAAGTTAATTTTGTTCTAGTAACCGTACTAAATTTGTTTTTAGCAGTTAATTTTGTTCTAGTACCCCTACTGAATTGTTTCTAGAGGTTAATTTTATCGCAGGTAACGGGGTTAATTTTGTCGCAGGCAACGGGTTAATTTTGTCGCTAGCACCAGGTTAATTTCGTGCTGGCAACAGGTTAATTTTATGCTAGCAACAGGTTAATTTTGCGCTAGTAACGGGTTAATTTTGCGCTAGCAACGGGTCAATTTTGCGCTAGCAACGGGTTAATTTTGCGCAGGCAACAGGGTTGATTTTGTGCTGGCAACGGGTCGATTTTGCGCAGGCAACGGGGTTGATTTTGTCGCAGACAACCAGGTTAAATGTGCCTCTTAAAGTCGATTTCGTCGCATGCAACTTGGTTGATTCTGTTTAGCGAAGTTGAATTTGTCTAAGCTAACTATGTTGATTTTGTCCTAGGGACTACGTTAAACTAACTGACTTATAGAAGTTAATTTTGTCGCATGCCACCTAGTTAATTTCATCGCAATTAACTTAATTAAATTTGCCTAGCTAAGTTAATTTTGTCGTATACCGTTAGGTTGATTTCGTCTAAAACAACAGCGTTAATTCTGCAAATCTAGCAAAGTTAAATCTGTCTAAAGTAACTAGGTTAACTCTGCCTAAGAGACTGCGGTTGATTGCGCTTAAATCAACTTAATTAGTTTCGTCTAAAGAAGTTAATTTCGTAGCACTTAACCTAGCTGATTTCATTGCATAAGACCTAGTTAAATATGCCTAAAGGAGTTAATTCTGCCAATTTGCACTAGCTAATCTCCTTACGCTTAACCTAGCCTGCATAAGTAGTTGACTGTGTCTATAGCAACCTAGTTAATTTCGTCCTAAGAAGTTAATTTTGTTCTATTTAACTTGGCCAATTTTGTCTTCTTTAAGCGGGGAACTTTAGCCTTCCAGCTAACATTTATTTACTAACTTTGTCCTGTCTATTTAATATTACTACACTATCTAACTTTCTTCGTCCTAGGTTGCTAGATCTACGCAAACTTCCTTTAGTTTAACTTTGCTACTTACTTATAGTAGCAAAAGCAACAGCACGACACTAAAAGCATAAAAAGCGCTATAGTACAAAAGGCGCACAGCGCGTATATAAAAAGCACCTAAATAAACTACAGTAAGCATACAGGTAAACTAGAGCAGCGATAAATAGCGCAAAATGTAAAAGGCAACTTGCGGAGGGGGACGTCTTATAAGGCTAATAATTAACTAGGCACCTCTATAGGTTACGCGCGAGTCTAGCAGGACCTTAGCAGCGTAATCTTAGCAGACAGTTAGGATCTAAATCGCACGCGCTAAGGATATAAATAGTGTTCTTGCGATTAAACTCACCTTATCTCTACTACCTCTACTACCTCTACTACTACTACTTAAACTTTATCTAACTTACAATTACAACCTCGCCTATAACCTCGTCTACTACCTTATCTATTACCTTATCTGCTATATTATCTACTACCTTCCTTGCCTGCTATATTACCTACTACCTTTGCGCACTATATAATTACTATTGTAATATTACAGTTAACTGTTATATAGGTAAGAGAGCAGCGTTGCAAAGTAAACAACCTAGTACTAACACTGTAACAGCATATTACACATACCTAGGTAAGACTCCCTCTACCCTATTACAACCTAGCTAAACAACCTCTTAGAGAGGAGGACTAACGCGCGCAACTAACAGCCTTTTAACTACTACTAATATACTATAGCTAACATTACCCTCTAACCTCTCTGCTACTGCCTATTCAAGCGCTCTATTAGTAATATTCTACTTAGCAAGGAATGTCTCGCGTAATAGGTTAACTTTAGTCGCGTATATCCCCTAGGCAACATTTACATCTTACAGGCTAACTATCTACTACAGATTACTACACTGCTTACCTACAACGCCGTAACTATTAATACCCCTGCTTAGCCTCTCCTACTGCTACCCCTAATAGAACTCTAAGACAGCCTTAAGTTCTTTGCTAAGTACAATTTTACTATTAAAGACAAGGCCTGGCGATTAAAGATAGTTTAGTAGAACGAGCAGGACACCATCGTGATTAGAACTACTGCCAGCAGAGATAAGCTGTAGTTGACGCTTATCTACTAATATTATTAGTCGCGCCTAGAGGTCATGTGCTAGCTGCTAAACGACACGTACGACGGTAATCTTTAGGCTAGCAAGTACGTTCCCGTGCTAATAACAGCTAATGCCTGGCCTAAGCATACTAATCCTACTATTAACTGCGCTGATTAATCTACTAGAGCGGGCGATATCTATAAGTAGGCCCTAGCTTTTAACGTTAGTAGCAGCGGAAAGAACGTCGTGTTAGTAACAAACTTCCTCCTAATAAAGATAAAGGCTTTACACCCTTATGCGCCAGATAATAAGGACACTAACGACTCCCCTTTTATGCTAATCTACCTAGACGTTATTGTTATTAATTAAAGGGTTAAGACATAAAGGTTGTTTAGCTGCAAGCTTCCCCTTAACTAATTTAGAAAAGACTAGATAGAGGGGTGCTAGGGCAGTGCAGTATGTAGACATTAATGCATAATTTAATTACCCTACGTTTGCCGTATAGTGTAAATTTTATTATAAATCTCTTGCTCTATATTCTAAACTACTAAATAGGCAAACTTTGCGGTTTGCTCTCCTTTCCTAAACCTAGCATACGCTTAATAAATAACACTAACAGACCTTAATCTAGCTTGTAAGGTATCGCTCTATTTGCGCAGTTATAACGTCCTAACTATTTCTATAATAGTGCAGGATCTCCTTCTAGTTACTTAGGGCAAACAGCCTCTACCTTTCTGCGTTATGTCGCGTAAGCATTAGCGTTAATAGAGGCACTGCATATAGTTTTACACAGTATGTATTAACGGCTACGTTATCCTCTTACGTATCTAGTCAGCCTCTCTCCCTGCTAGTCTACCTAGTGTTGCCCTTAGCCTTGTCAACTAGAGCGTCGTAGGCGAACGCGTATCTGTTAACAAGTGTCTTGCCCTAGATGCCAGCGTCCTACTAAGCAACAACCTTAAGGCTAGACAGCGTAGTAATTAACACTGCAGGGATGCTAGCAACCTTTACATCCTTTATAATTACTAACACTATTAGAGCACGGGCAGGCGCATTACACGCGTATAATCCTATAATACCCTTAGTTAAAGAGGCCTACACCTTATTCCTAGCCCTGTTAAACCTAAGAAGCATACTATAGAGCAGGTTCGTGCTAGCCCTAGACTCGCAAGCCCTCTGCGCAAATAAGAAGGTGTCCCTCTTACGCAAGCAGTTAACGTTACTATCTACAGGGATTCCTCTATTAGGGCTAGTGTTAAGATTGCACAGCTTAGCGTGCGTAGGCATAGTAATCTTGTCCTAGAGAAATAATAGTAAGCAGACTGCAGATAACACTATAAGCGTGTAAGGTAGTAGTACGCTTAGCTAGATCTTATTTATGTTCTCCTAGTAAGGGACCTTAGACGGATTAGTAACGTACACTAAGGGCGTACTACATAAGACGGACATAGTAGTTAAAGTTAACGTAGAAATTAAAGCAGAAGTAGAAGAATGTGTGTGTAAGCGTAGAAGGGCAGGAACAGCACTCTTATACACTACGCAATTACATACTGCCCTGCTTGCTAAGATTATATATCTAATTACGCGCGCCTATAGACAAACCTAAGCAGACGCACTATGTATAAGTAGACCTTAATAGCAGTACGTAGGGTCTAAGAACAGCGCACAGGGTTGCTTCTACCTACCCCTTACGTATCTCCTCCTTATCGCTCCTATACCTTACACATGTTCTACCCTTAAAGGCGCACTTTCTCTATACAGATGTAGAACGCCTAAAACACGTCTGCGCTTTATACGCCTCGCCTTTTGGATTATTAAATCTAAAGCCTATATGCTTTCCTTCTAGGCATCCCTTAACAGAATAGAATATAAATAACCGTTATTTATATTACTACTGCAGCCTGTTAAACAGTATAGATAAAACTCCTATAGGTTAGCTTGTTAAATATTAAGGTAAAAACCTACATGCCTTCCTGTTAGACATTCCTTAAAGGAGAAAACACGAATATATAAATATAATGTTTATGTTCTTAAATAGTAAAGCTAAAACTCCTATAGGTTAGCCTGTTAAGTATTAAAGTGAAAACCTACATGCCTTCCTCTTAGATATTCCTTAAAGAGAGAAAACATAAATAACATAATGTTTATGTTCTAGTTGCAGCCTATTAAATATTAAAGCTAAAACTGCTATGCTGTCCTTAAGGGAACCTAGTCTCTTAGCCCTAATAGGTCTAGAAGTCCCTTAACGGGAGAGAACATAAATAATATAATGCTCTTAAGGTTTAAGATATAACTGTATAGGTTAGCCTATTAAACGCTAAAGTTAGACCCCTATGCTTTCCTTAAGGGAATCCTTTCCCCTAACGGATCTAGACATCCCTTAAGCAGAGAGAACTAGAACAACATAATGTTCTAAAGATTTAAGATAAAACTATATAGGTTAGCTTATTAAATGCTAAAGTTAGACCCCTATGCTTTCCTTAAGGGAATCCTTTCCCCTAACAGATCTAGACATCCCTTAAGCGGATAGCTTTGGCTTAAAGACATAGCATTACGCGTGCATGCTTAAGAAGGCAAGGTTAGCAGAACAGGACCTATAAAGGTATAGCTAAAGTAGGCATGTTCTTTTAGAGAACTAAGAAGGACAGTCTTTTCCTATGTGTGTCTACTAAGGTGCTGTACACACATAGGAAGGAAAGTTAATACTGCTAATGCTAAGAACGCATAGCTGCGCATTATAATGTTAGAGCAGTTATATATACAGACTACACATAACTGCCCTGTCTTTAGACAGTACTACGTTATAGCATGCATAGCTATGCCTGCTATATATAATACAAAACTAAAGATAACTAGAATATATGCTGCTAAAATATTATAAGCATCTTATAATGTCTGTAACTCCTCCTGTTTAGCTATGCGTAGATATCTACTCTTATGCTCCTACAGCGCATATACTAAGGCGTAGCAGGGAAGCCTCTATCCTACTAAACCTCTTATTAACGTGTGCATAGGCGCGGCATAGAGCCTACTAGAAAGTTGTATAAAGACGAGATCTAATATCTCTCTACTGTGCGCTGTTAATCTAGCTACAACTACAATTGCGCACTACTGCTCCTCTCTTACTTACTATTACTACCTTAACTCCTACCTCTACGCCTACTCTATATTAATAACACTAATTAACCTTTAACTATAAACAGCCTTATAATTATGCCTACAGTATATCCTGCTACTTATTATAGGTTGTTCCCTATTGCGCGCAATCTTCAAGCAGCAAAGATAAGTATAAGCTTCTTTATGCCCTAGCGCAAACACCGTATATACGCAATACTAATGCTACGCATAGCATAAGGTTGCGATGCCTACTATTAAACAGCTCCGCTATATTAACAAAGACAACGAGATAATTAAGAAGCAAGTGTCTAACCCTAATAAAATTGCATATATTAACTACGCAACTAAGTACTTATACGAGTTTACGTAGTCGCAGCGCGCTTAACTATCTAGGGCCTGTACTAATAAGTGCAACAGTATGTTTATTAGATATACTAAATTTAGGAGCTATATCTAGGCGTCTGTAGTAAAAATGCCGCAGGGTAAGGTCCTATATAATGCAAAGGATCGCGTTATAATCTAAGTTATAGTTATAGTTAATGTAATAGATGTGCTATCTTTTAACTGCATAGCATTATACGAGTTATTAGATCTTAACTACATAGCGGCTTAGGATAGCAGAATCCTAGGCGATACGCTAGCAGAATAATATGCATTTATATACAACGCCCTTATAGAGGAGGCAAAGGAGTAATACTATAGTACTAGGATTAAGCCCTTTTAAGATATTAGCACTGACATGTGTATTTAGACAGGTAGTTTTAAAGTTAATAACACGGAAACAGGGAAGGTTTACCTACATTACAGCTAAACATTTATAATATAGATAGTAAAAATTAAAATATAAGCTAGGTTTCTCGTGTCTATATCTAAAGGTAACTGTAGGGAAGCACATAGTTATTATATGCATGTGTAAAGGAATTTAATGTTTTATTACACCTATGTCACTGCACTAAGTCTAGATATACTTAAACTTCGCCTACTCTACTAGTGCATCGTATGTAAACGTATACTGCTTAGCTAAGCTTCTACCTATAATGCCTGCATCCTACGTTGCAACTACGTTAAGGCCTAAAGGTACACGCAGGATTACTGTACGCACGCTGTTATTTATTAAGTTAATTACTACTACTACCTGCACTAATACGCGATAGGGCGCGTCCGTTACAAAGTAGCTATTATGTCCTTCTACTAGGGAACCCTATATCTCTTAACTAGTCAGGGTTATGCCTAGGAATATTCTATGCAGGTGATTTATGCGAGCTCTAGACAGGTAAGCAGCAATGCCCCTGTAGAAAGGGCTCTTCTTACATAAGTTGTTAATAAAGGTAGGGTTGTCTAGCCTGTAAATAGATTGTGTCTGCAGCGCGCAGAGCTTAGCGTTAGTAGGCATAGCAACGTTAGCCTACAGGGAGAGTTAGTACTAAAGATATTTACTAGTACTAACACTTATACTTGTTTAGATAGTTTTAATTCGCTCCTAGCAAGGGAATAGACCTAAGGGCTAGGCAATTTGCATGTAGATAACGAGGTTGCTCCGCATAGTAGTTAATTAGATTGTTAATGTTAATTTAGGTGTAGAAAGTAGAAGTAAAGTTAAGGAGGAAGAGCATAGAGGGAGCGGAAGAAGTATTCTTATACTGCGCGCACGTCTAGTGCATTTACCTAACCTTCCTACTAGCAGTAAATCTAACTAGGCAGCAGTCTACGTAGATGGCAGGCTAACTAGCATGCAGCTCTAAGGCGTAGACGAACAATATCTCCCTAATAGATAGCCTAATTAGTATATTAAACCTTTATATTAGGCGGCAGTACTATTCCTTTACTATTATAATATTACTTATAGAAGAAGAAAACTAGGGCTAAGGCTGCTACAGACGGGAAGGGTAAGTTACTATAGTTAAGCAGATAATACGTAAAGAACAATATTACTTATAGAAGAAGAAAACTAGGGCTAAGGCTGCTATAGACGGGAAGGGTAAGTTGCTATAGTTAAGCAGATAATACGTAAAGATTCTCTAAGTTATATTAAGGCAAAGTACCTATCTACCTAGAAACCCCCCTTAGAGGGGTACACTGCTAGAGGATAGCCTACTCTACTGCTTTATTACTATCTACCCCTGCGCCGCAAGCTCTATCCTTAGTATCCCTTACCCTAATTTATGCGGAGGAGCGCCTAGTAGAGAGTATATTAGTAAGTAAGCGGTGCAGATCTGCTAAATAGTTATTAGCAGTGCGCTGCGTATATAAAGGGTGTTGTATAGACTTGCAAAGCCTATTAGTTTTAATAATACTATTATCCTAGCAAGAAATTATGCCTAAATAATTAAGTTAACGCTATTAGCGTGTCTAAAGGCCTGTTTAAAGCACGTTAGCTTAGAATAATGCAAGCGCGGTAGTATATTACTTACAGCAAGCTCTTTGCCTAAGCCGTTAGCACTGCTGCTCTCCGTAGGCATAGGAATAAAGGAATCGCGACTCTTAATACCTAGGTAGGAACAAAGAAACTGCAACTCTTAATACTTACTTAGAGAGGTCTCCTCCTAATTATAGTTTGCGACTAGAAAGGTAGGAGGGTGTAGGAAGCGCAAGTACAGACGCGTCTAAGATACGTACAGAGCAAAACGCACTTATTCCGCCTAAGAATAGAGTTAATTATTAAAGGTAGGAGTCTGTCTCGCGCAAATAGAATCCTAGGTAAAAAGATAGCCTACTTCTCCTAGGTGCAGGCGTATAGTAGCTCTGCTTTTAATCCTCTTCTAGCTATACGCATCCTGTGTTGTCCCTGTAGGTTAGCAATTCTGTAGCAGGTCCTGTAATTATTATATAATAGCAGGGTAATATCTTAAGCTACCGTCAGGATCTAGTGTAGCAGGTAATTAAGTACAGTAATATACAGGCAACTAATTAAGGTACTCTGTCTAGGCGCGCTAACGCGATATATAAAGGCCCGTAGGCAATAAATATAAAGCTATCCTAGTAATATTCCTAAGAGGCGTATAGGATATACAAAGATAATATATAAAGGTAATAGAAATCTAAAAGAGTAGTGTAGGAAGGATAGACACCTGCGTTATATAAAGATTACTATCCGTACAAGGTAGCGTAGATCCCTATTATAGTTAGTACTATTTAAGGTAAATACTAGGGTTAATTAGAAAAACTATTAACTGCGCTACCTATTAATATACTATTTTATAGCAGTCTTAGCATGCCCTGTATTGCTATCTAGTTAGATATAATTTAGGTGCCGCGTAGCTGCTAAGATTAAGAACATAGCAGCCGCTGTAATACACAATTAACTCTCTCTACCGCGTCTAGTTAATTTACAGCTAATTTTAACACATCCTATTCTGTGTCTAGTCTTGCGTTACTAATTAGTCTTATATAGAGTGCAACGTTATACATGTACCGCAGATTATATTTAAGGTTTATTAGGATTAACAGCATGTCGCAGGCTAATATTAAGTTCTATTACTTAAATAAGCACGTAGGGAGGTAGAGGCCTTAGGCGATTTAGCTACTGCGTAGCTGCTAAGATTAGGATTACCCTTTTAGATAGGTTGTAGTTATATACGCGGCCCTGCTAGTCTTAAATAAGGAAGAAGAGGGATATATTGCCTGCTATGCTAAGCTTTAAAACGCAGGCGTAGACGCTAGACTATTACTAACTAGAGTACTGCTTAGACTATCTACTATGCTGGCTAGGTCGCCCTGCGGAACGGCGTTAGGCTGCCCCTTATTACTCTCTTCCTCTTCAAACCGCTGTTCGCTATTAGGATCTTAGGTCCTGTAGCTAGGTTAGCTTTTACTGCGCTTGAAAGCTAAAGAGAGACTTATAAGAGAAATAAGGTAAACAGTCAGGTTATCTGCAGCAACAGGGCAAGGTTCTCTAAGAAGGCAAACTTAGGAGGCAGCGCGCTTTCCTCTATGCAGGCTAGAAATAATAGCTCTATACGTTTTGCTATTATTATTACGTCTAGGTTGCATTTAGCTACTATATCCACCTACTGCAACAGCCTTGCCTGCGATAACGTCCTTTCTACAAACGTGTTTAGGATTAGACTCTAGAGCAGGAGCCTAAAGACTCTAATGCTTCTAAATCTCTTCTTTAAGACGTTCTACCTCTTGCCCTAATCTAAGTAGTCTCTAAACGCACGCTAGAGCTCTAGATCTGTATGCTTTGTTGTAGCACGACCTAGGTACTTCTTATATATTAAGGTAAAGAGGTAGTCCTTTACCTAATTAGCATACGCAACCCCTTTACCCCCCGTGCCCTAGTTTTACCTCTTAACCTCCTTTACTAAGCGCTTAAACTCCTTGTATAAGCTGTCTATCTTCTACCTATGCCGCATGTTATCTGCTATCCTATTTACGTAAGTCTTTTGCGCATTAAAGTACTTATACGCAAAATTCTCTGTCTTAAACGCAGTTAGCCCTACCTTATCCTACTCTTAGTTGCTAGGCGAGGCTAAGACTACTATGTTCCTTAGGGCGTCCTCTACGGCAACAGTCTAGAATAATTTTTTTCTATAGTAGTTTTGCCGCTTCTACACTGCAAAGATAGCCTGCTAGTCCCTAAGAATATCTATTATTCCTACTGCTAACGCCTTTGCAATTATCTAGGTTACGGCACTAACGCTAATACTAGACAAGCCCATTACAAACCTCCTATACCTCTGCTCCTTATTTAATAATCTAGCAGGTGCCTTTGCGTTTTCCTAATCCTGTAAATTTGCTACTGCCTGCGCTAGGTTCAGGTTAATCTTGTCTATAAGTGCCTTATTTAAGGCACGCGTAGTCTTCTCCTTTAGGGCGCGCTTTCTCTTTACTCTGCAGGGCTTAGGTTTACTACCGTCTGCTACTACCTCTACCTAGACGCTAATTGCCGCCTAGTCTAACGCACGCTCCTAGGCAGCCTCCCGTTTAAGCTCCTCGTAGAGCTCCTTAATTACCCGCAGAATAGTCTTATGTAACGCCTAGCAGCATATCTACTGCAGCGCGTTATCTAGGTTCTGCGCAAAGAAGGCCTATATAGGCTAAGACTCGTCTAGCAACTGCAAATAATATCTAATCTATAACTTACGTAGGGCATTATGCAAAGTTTGCACTAAGCTTAACTAATCTTTATTAGTAGTAACGTCTTAAGGTTGTATATCTAGGGTTACTTTAGGCGGCATATTAAGTGTAAAGTAGTACGTAGGAGGGTTAGTTACGCGCTTTTACTATAGTTAGAAACCTAAAAGTGCTAATGTACGCTGCTAAGCACGCTAGCAATTCGCAACGACGTTAGTAAGTATGCCTTAAGCAGGGGTAGGTATAGTAAGGCTAAAGGCGGATATAGCAAGACGTATTTCCTACTAAATTATTTATTTTCTACACCTTTACTTGTTGCTTCTACTATAGCAGCTATTAAACCTATCCTACACCTTAGCGTAGATCCTACCCTAGGCCTTAGGGTTGTATTTTACATCTACTACTAATACTGTCTTCTACCTAGTGCCGTTTCTAAGCATTTTGCAACCTTGCACGTGTCTAACGTTACGCTAGTAGAGAGAGCAGAGATGTAATAATAAGTTAACTGCATTAGTAACAGGTTACACTAGACCTTTACTAATATATAAGTCCTAACAGAACCCTATCCTATTATAAAGGGCATTAAGGTATATAACTAGTCCCTAAAGTGTACTGCGTATAGCTATATTATAGCATATAATAGCAGAGAAGCAAGTATAAAGAGCTACCTCTGCTAAAAACACAATATCTACTACCTATATAGTAGCCTATAGTCTACACACTAGGAGGTTGTTACAAGCTAACGCTTATTCTGCAGCTTAGCATGCAGGGTGCAAATAATAGTGTTGCTAGCTAGCTACTTTAAGGTCTACTACCTGCCTACGGTAAGCAATACACAAACGACGGCTACTAAAGGTAAGAGTACGGAGGCTACTCCTTAGCTAGCTATGCAAAGCCTAGTTAAAAGCGTACAAGCAGAGTATCTTAAGGGCGAAGAGGAAGTCTAGGCTAAAGAGAGGCAGCTTAGTCGCGTCGTCCCCCTCCCTAGTAACAGGTAAACTAACCTATACCTTAAGCACACACGATTCTAAGAGTGTATTGCTAGTATAGATTAGGCCGTCGTTTACTAGTATACTGCACCCTCTAAGAACCCTATGCTGCAGTATCTTAAAGCTATAGTAAAGAGTATAGTGCTTGTATACTAGTATAACGTGCAGGTAACGTTATAATAGGCCTGTATTAGGCTTATGCAAGAGAACTGCACCTACGTTCCCCTCTAGCTACTAGTTTACTACTAAGCGTTTAACCTTTAGCATAGCCTAACGCTAAGCAAGGTGTTTACCTTCTTCTTCTAGCTCTATGTTAACGACCTCCCTTAGCTAGCTATACTTAAGGTAAACCTGCGGCAATAACATGCGTAGGCCGCCGTTAAGCAGCACATAGTTAACTGCGATAACAGCTATCTGCAAGTTAGTACTAAACACGTGCAAAGGGACCTTAACAACTTTAAACAGCTCTGCTACGAGTTCTAGCTGTTGCTTATTAAGCAGACCTTAATTACTAGCAACTTTAAGTTTGCTTTTATTACCGCCCTAGCCTTTATAGCCGTGTACCCTAAGCAGGACTAGTTCTAGGAGGCGTATAATTTCGCAACTAACCTAGCCGCAATTAAAAAGCTTGCCTAGTTTGCCGCGTGCTAGTGGCTGTGGGATTAGGGCGCACAGTTACAGGCAGACAAGCAACTAGTCCTAACTAACAACAGCAGCACTAGCTATAAGGAGGCAGGCAACCTAATAGATAAATAGGGCAAGGACAAGACGGAGATAGACTACCGCGCTGCTAACGACAAGTTTAAGCAGTAGATCTATAGCTATCTTACTACTAAGTACGCGACGCCTATAGCTTAGGCAATTACTATAACGCACTATATTAGCTAATTTTGCTATAGGGAGACGCTTAACGCCTTTATGCAGTAGTATAGTAATATAGTTACTGTACGCAACGTGTTAACTACGTTTAACAAGTACACTACTATAGTCTAGCAGCTTTAACATAGGCTAGAAGACGTGCTGCTGCGGCTTACCTTTTTAGAGAAGCTTAGAGACCTTCCTACTATTCTATAGGACAAGCTGCGGGATAACCCGTCTAACTAGGTCCTATACTACAGTCCCTTTGCAGCAGACTAGCCTGCCCTTACGCACAGTTCCTGCTTTATACTAGATTAGATAACTAAGGCAGGCGCTGCCAAACTGGTAGTTATAATATAACGCGACGAGTATGCAAAGGTAGAGCGTTACAGAGAGCTAGCCTATACCCTCTGTAACCTGCTGTTCTAAGTTATATACTTTACTAGCAGTCTCCCTAGCTGCCTTACTAAACTAGCAAGCATCTAACACGAGAACACTGTTAATAATAGAATCTAAAACCTGTTTATCTTTAAGCGCTACGTTGCTGCCGTGCTGTGCTACTACAAGGGCTATAACCGTAACAAGTTGCTAAAGATAATATACTAATTCCTACTATGTTAGGTAGGCAGTATGCTCGTATAGTATCTGTAGCTAGTGCAGCTATTTATAAAGGTCTTAATATAATCCTAACTAGAGGACTAGCGCACGGCATACTATTATACTGCACGCAGCTCCTTTGTCTAGCTAGCGGATAATAGGCACTAGTATATTAATTCTAGGACGTTTGCGAGCAGTTTTAGGCGCACTACTAAGAAACACCTTAGTTATTCCCTAGGGCTAGCCTTCCTGCGATACCTGCTCACGGCCTTTGCAAGGAGGAACAGGGGCAGTAAGGGGCAAGGCCTATATGTCCTTAGCCCTAATAAAGTCCTTAACTTTGTTAACTAGGCTAACGCTAACAGTTGCAAAATGCAGGCTGGGCATATAGTAGCAACAGCTAAGGCAGTCTATGCGCTGCAGTTGCAGCTTGTCTTTTAGTCACGCTTTATAACGCCTAAGGCCTACTTAAAGACCTCTATAGAATAGTACTCCTGACTTAGCTTTAATAAGGTAATTAAGGCAGATAACGCCGCCACCTAGGAAGACACTAGGCTCTCTTAGTTAGTAAAGCGCCTACTCTAACGCAAAGACGAGAGCGTTAACCTCTACTAAATCCTTAAGGTTAATCTTAGCCTGCACTTGCGTTTTTGCGGCTTGCAGCAGGTAGTTATGTAGGACATTATTAACATAGAACCTGTCGTAGCCTACATAGCAGGCACGGGCAGTAGGAAGAGCCTAGCCTTCCTCCTTCCCGCGTGCTGCCTAGGCTTTAGCTAGCAGGTTGTTGTTACGCCCTTAGTTGCCCTTTAGATTAACATTACTAACTAATGCGCGGGTCTATCTATTACCTACTTGCAGTTTAGCCAGGACGATTTTAACGAGACGTGTACAATCCTGCTAGCCTCCCTAGAAGACCTCTTTAAGCTAGACTTAATAAAGCTTATCTGTTAGCAGTAGGACGCGGGCTAGTTAGAGCGCATTATACTTAATAAATTTTACTACGTCTTACTTCTAGACTATAAGTACTAGCTGGCCCTGCTAAAGATGCGCGACGTTGCGCAGTACTGCATACCTATTACCCTCCTTTCTGCTACTATGCTAGCTAATAAGGACTAATAGGAAGCGTATTAACGACTTAGGCTGCATAGCTAAGTAAAGACATTCTAGCAATCTACTAGCCGCGGCAACCTGCAGTATAAGGTTAAGGAGCTAAGCGCCCCCTTCTCTATACCCCTCCTAACTAGCTATGTACAGCAGGAAGAAGGGAAGGAGGTAGACTAAAAGATCCTTATCTACGTCGCACTAACTACTACAGCCTAAGAGCTAAGCACGTTACTTAGATGTTCCTGCTACTATAGGGGGTTGCCTAAGGCAGAGCGGACTATAATCTAGACGTCCTTTAGCACAGCTAAGCGTGCTATCCTTGTTACTACTATTGCCTTTATCGCAGGCGTAGACATTCCTAACATTAGCTGCATCCTGTAGTTTAGGGCGCCTAATTATCTAATTACCTTTGCCTAGGGCATAGGACGCAGTAGAAGGAACGGACAGACTTATGTAGCACGCATTATCTTTAGGCAGGGAATACTATCCTTCCTAGGCAAGCTAGAAGACTGCAACGCGCAGTAGGTTATACAGCAGATCCTTAACTATAACTATTACCTGCGCATCCCTATTAATCTCTATCTTAATAGGGACTTAAAGTAGATAGCGTGCAGGACTAGCAAAGAGCCTTATATATTCTGTTAAAGGGCGTACGACAGTTCGTATGCTGCGTCTACGCTAACACCTTCTAAGACAGGCCTACTAGTAGACTAGGCATGCAGTAAGTAATCCCCCCTTCCTTGCCTACTACTATGCTTACAGTAGATAGCTGCTAGTCTAAGGAAACGTAATTATCCTCTCTATAAGTATACTAAGCTACCTCTACTACTACTACCTATACTAACGTTTCCGCTAGCCCTTGTATCTAGTTTACTACTAGCTAGGAGGGATAAAGTTAGTAGGGCCGCTGCTAAGGCTGCGCGCGTTAATTAGGCATTAGAGTACAACTAACAGTAATTTATTAACTATGCCTAGGAAGGCGCTAAGCTTATATACAAACAACTTGCAGCTATAGAGGCTATGTAGACTAATAACTGCATTAAGTGCTTTGTAGACGGGCAAGCCTATAACTACCTAAAGGGCTCCTGCAACTATTTAATAGGCTCTATAGTGCGCTACTATAAGGATAACTATATAGGCAGGAAACTAGGCACGTCTATATGCTATTTATGCGCCATACTACTAGACCTGTGTCAGTAATAGCAGGATGAGAATAGGCAACGTCTTGCTACTATTACACCAGGCCAGTGCACGTATAACCGCCTAGTAGTAGACACGTAGGTATGTCTCTAGCAGTACTGCCTAAAGGTAAAGGACATCTAGCTTTAGCAGATACGCGAGGAGAGCAACAGCACGTTAGATAGAGCTAAGGAAGCAGACTTTGTGTCTTACTTTAGGCAGGTTCTTAGATTTACCTACTAGTATCCCGTCTGCTAAATTGCATTTAACGTTAATTAGTTCACGCACGAGTATTTTATTACAGCAGATAAGAGTAAGGCGTTATTAGGGTCTTTATTATAATCTATATCTATTATGCGGTTACGTAGAGTATTAATCTTAGCGCTGCGCTAAGGATTTAAATTAGACCTAAAATAGGCCTACGTTGTAATTCTCTTAGCCTCCTTTATAATAGCATTGTACGCGAACGCGTATCGTTCCTCTAACGTATTACCCTTAATGCTAGCGTCCTAGTATATAATAAGATTAAGTATAGGAGGTAAAATTAGCTGTACGGTTTGCGTGCCTGTTTTGGCCTAGAGGTCCTTAATAGTAGCTAACTACATAATCGCGCAGCTAGGCGCATCTAAAGCAAAGCAGTAAGCACTAGTGCGTAGCACGTAACCCTAGACCTCGTAGCTATTTACGTTAAGGCTAAGTAGTATGCCCCTATAGCGGTTAGTGCAGGCGTAGGACTCGCAAGCGGCCCTAGCCTATCTAAAGTTGCCTTTTAGGCATATCTTAGGGCACTAATCAGGGTTGCCCTAGCTATCTAGTATCTAGTCTAGGTAGGTGTTTAGCGCTTAGAGTTTATTACTAGTAGGCATAGTAATCTTATCCTAGTAGGGGTTAGTATGTAGAACGACACACGTAAATAGTATACTATACGCTTGTCCTAATCTTATTAATTAGTACCTAGTAAGGATACTGTCTTAGAGGGGGGGCAAAGGTAGCTATCATAGGTATTAAGTAGTAGATAGTAGATAGGGTAGTAGGAGGAAGGGCGTAGGTTGCATAAGTAAGAGGGAGGGAGTATATAAAGTAGAGGAGAGACTAGCGTATAGGCTAGTGCCTTAGGGTACGTAATATAAACTAGACTATAACGTAGACATACAGCAATACCCTATTAGCTAGATATATCTTAGCCTTTAGCATACACGGCGTATAAGGGGCTAAGCTTAAGGAGCTTATAGTCTAAAAAGAATACTTAAGATTTAATAAAGAGCAGAGTAACGCTCTAAGCTACGGAATATATATATACGTGCTAAGTAAGAAGCCTAGATAATTATATTTCTGTTCTAAGCTTCTAAGGGTCTGTAGTCTATCTAAGATGTAAATCTTAATTATAAACCTAAGTTATGCCTCTAAGGGCAGAGTCTAAGGGCTACTATAGCCTTGCCTATTACTTTGCCCCTCCCTCCCTGCCTTATCTAGTTTCTAAGTTTCCTAGATCTTTAGTGTACAGTCCCTCAGGCGAACGCGCCTCTAGAGTAGTTAACATAGTCCCTTCTTCTAAGCCTTAATACAGCACCCCTTCTAGGTACTCTATTTATAACTTTATCCCTGTGCGCAGAATTACCTTACCTAGACTAGGTTCCTAGTTATCCTAAACCTTTTATGCAACTTCTAAACTTACTACTAGCCGTAAATTATTATGCGGCCTTAGTAACCTATCTCTAGCGTTAAACAGCAGTTAGGTGTCTTAATTCTCTGCTTTAAAACTGCGTTTTCTAGTTAGGAGAGTCCTTTCTAGGTGCTTCCGTCTGTCTAAATTATCACCCTGGCGCGGGCTCTCGCAACATTCTCAGTTGCCTATCCTAACTTCCCTTAGCTTTTAATTTAATACTAGTAATTCTATTCTTACTTAATAAGGCTTAACCCTGTAACCTCTAGCTTACACATAATTGCCTCTGTTAGCGTAACTAAATAATATGCTGTATGCAGAGTTAATTCCTTTATTATAAGTCTCTTTTACTTATCCTTAGCTAGAGTTTATTTATATCTTGTACTTCTCGCACTTTTCTCTTCTTCCTCTATAACCTTAACCTTTCCTCTGCCTTTGCTACTTAGTTGTTGTCTCTTACCCTCTCGCCTGCTTCTTTCTTACTTAACTTGTTTGTCTACTAACTATCTGCCTCTTCCTGTTGCTTAGACTGCTTTTCTTTATTATAGCCGCTATTCCTAGTTTTAGCCCTTCCTCTTCTCCCGCCTGCAGTAAGAACTCTAGGAACCTTAAGTCCTCCTATTTACAGCGTTGTGCAGATGCTGTCCTGTCTAGTCCTGCAACTCTAAGTTGCGTCTCTAAGAAGGGCTAGAAAGAGAGGGATAAGCCGCGTAAGACTCCTAAGGTTGCTTAGACTCTCCGCCGCTCTTATTATAACAGTCCTCTAGTTCCGCTTAGCTATGCCTAAGACCCTAACTATGTTTGTTCTAAGCCTAAGTCTAGCCTTGCTAGTACTAGTAGTTTCTCCTCTGCCGTCTCTCTAAGCACTCGCTCTGCTTCTGCCCGCAACGATCCTTCCTTCTAGCCTTAAGATTAGGACTTAGATAATAGCCTTGCTTAAGTCGCCTACGTAAGTCTTTCCTAAGCCTTTTAAAATTAATTTCCTGCTAATATTAAGTAGCCTTGCCCCTGCTCGCCCCCTCCCTATCGTGCAGCTGCTGCTGCTAGCTGCCTATCTGCACGTGTTTATCCCGCCAGGTTTTCTGTTTATAATACTAATCTTTATAAGACTGTTATTATTAGGGTACTTAAGAACGCGTGCACCGCATGCGTGTTAAACATTCCTGCTAAGGGTCTAAACTGCTATGTCTCTTAGAAGAAACCTTAGGCTACCGCCTATTAGCCTTATGCTAGCTCTAGCGCAAAGTGTGTGCGCCTTTATAATATTTAGTCTAAGGGGTCTAAGACTGTCTTAACTAACGTGCGCATACTTGTTCTAAGCTACCTTGCCTATAACAAGGGTCACTTAATTAACACTCTAGCTCTTAAGGCGGCCTACGCAAGGTTAAAAGCCGTTTACCTTAAGGAGACTAGGTCTAAGCTAGAGGTCCTAAGCCTTAATTCTAGCCGCTCTCCTTGTTCTAGTTCTTCTGCTAATAAGGCTAATCTAACTGTTTAGCGGGATATACATGCTCGTCTCCTAGCGGTCAAGCGCTATATTAAGGCTTCTAAGGCTTGTTTACTTAACATTCGTGCTTAGCTCCTAGCGTTTAATAAGGACTTCTATGCTGCTTTCGTAAGTCTAATTATTCTAACGCGTGCTACTTAGCTAACATTAATTAGTTAGGCTAGTATATTATCCCCTAGACCTAAGGCGCTAGTACCTCTTCCTCCTCTGCTCCGCCTAACTCTGTTAGCCTTACCCCTTAATTAAAAGCGTTAGCTAGGAAGCTCCGCTAGCGTCTTTCTACGTCTGCTGCCCCCCTAGTTGTATCTACAGAGGCAGATACTAGGGCCCCTTAGGCTTCTACTAGCTATGCTAAGGTTATTAACCTTAGTAGCGGGGAGTCTGCTAGCGAGGATAGGTCTGCTTTAGATAAGAATGCGAGGGACTATAATTCTAAGTATATAGATATAGACTAGGGTAGTAGAGAGTAAGTGTTCCTTAGTGTTCCTGCGTCTAGTTCTTAGTTGCTCTTAGTAGTATTGCTTAGCTAACCCTGCTCTAAGGTCTACTGTCTTATCTAGTTCTGGCGTTCGTTTAGCTTCCGCGTTAGTAAGGCGTCCTCTAGTTTGCCCTCGCATTTTCTAAGTAGATAGTTATAATAGGTCTTACTTAGTGTCCTCTAAGGTGCCGTCCTTATTGCAGCTGACCTAGGAGATTACGACCTGTGCCGCAGTTCCTTCTAATTAGTTAAATATGTAGTTTGCTAGGTATCTGATTAATTCCTACTAAAGGACTCTGTAGGGTGTCTTAAGCTTCCTAAGTGCTGCTCTAGTTATTAGGACTGCGGATCTAGTAGGGCCGCTGTCGGAGGTGTCGCTAAGGGGGTTAGTTAGGACTGGGTAAGGTTTCTGAGGGCGGCCGACGTGGCTGCGACTAGTTCCTTAACCCTACTAATCCTGGCCTTAGTGTTAATGTTGGCAGGTCCTTCTTTGTTAAGAGTTCTCTATTCCTTGTTAAGCTAGAGGACTTTGTTAAGTAAGGCGAGCTTAATTATTCACGTCCTGCGCTATTATTAGCGGGAATTGTACTAAGTAACCTTTGTTGTTAGTACGCAGTGTTTGCAGATTAAATCTTTGTAGGGGGCTAAGCTTAAGAAACTTAAGGTCTAAAAAGAAAACGTAATATATTTATTTCAGGTTATAAACAGACCTAGGAGGGAGCTTACTAACTAAACACTTTACAATCTTAATTACTTATAGTGCGGTATAAGCTAGATTACTTAATTAATATCTTAATTAATCCTGTAAGTAATTACTTAATTTGTATCACAATCAATCTCTTAATTAACTACTCCATCAATTACTCAATTAATATCTCAATTAATTACTTAATTAATTACTCTATCAATTACTTAATTTATATCTTAATTAATTACTTAATTAATCACTTAATTTATATCGTAATCAATCTCTTAACTCAACACTTACTTAATATCTCAATCAATTACTTAATTCATATCACAATCTATCACTCAATTCATTACTTAATTAATTACTTAATTCATATCTTAATTCATATCTTAATTAATCTCCCAATTAATCACTTAATTGATATCTCAATCAATATCTCAATTACTTAAGTAACTAATTAGTCAATCAATCAATCGAATAATTAGTCAATTAATTAATTAATTAATATCTTAATTAATTTATATAAGCTGCCAGCAGGGCTCCTCTAGAGGCGCCTGCAGCAGGCATTACTCGCAAATAAGCACCTACTACCTAGTCACGTTACCTGCCTTTTAAACTACTAATTACAGAGCCTGCATTACTTGCTAGCGTCGTTTTTATCAACTAATCAGCTTGTGTGCTTTCCTAAGTTTTAAACGCCTAAACGATTGTGAATTACTTAGTTCGCAAGCAACAATTTGTTAAAGGGCAGGGTAATGCTCTAAGCTACAGACTATCTATGTATATGCCAAGTAAGCTTCTATTAAACCCTAGATAAGTATACTTTCGTTCTAAGCTTCTAAGAGTCTGTAATCTATATAAGATATAAATCTAGTTTGTAAACCTGAGTTATACCTCTAAAGACAGATTCTAGGGGCTACTATAGCGTTGCCTATTACAACGTAATACAACTACTAATAAGTAGTTATATGCTATACCTACTAGTAAGTAAAGTGCTTATTAAATAACAATTATATAATATAGGTACTTAGCAGGGAGTAAAGGCAAATATCTATACACCTATTAAAGCATACCTATTAAGGTTTATAGTAAACTTGTTAATTAGTATTAGTAGGGTCGTTAAACTTAGTCTTAATTAGGATATCTGCTTAGAAGGATTATCCTTTACTACCTTATAGCTTAGTATGCAATCCTATTTACTTATACTCTAGGAACTAGTACAATAATTATAAAGAAGTTAATATACTATTAAGAGTAGGGGTATTATAAACTTTAATACTATACTATTACGGCTATATAGTTATACTCCCTGCAAAGACTATTTAACACTAGATAAGCTATACACTACTCTTAGGATTATACTACTTTAGAGGTTAGTCTATTAAGAGTCTTTTTAATAGCTTACTAGTAACCCCCTCTGCTGCCTTTATAGGTTCTAACTTAGTACTAATTAGTGTCTTAATATCTAAAAGTTTACTATTAGATTCTGTTTATTTATATAGGGACTCTATCCTTAGTTTATGCTCTTAGATAGAATTTAAAGGCTTATCTTTACCTACTATAACACTCAATCCCCTTTTTGTACTAGTTATTATCTTAGGACCCTACCTTTCTATTTGACGTACAGTTAATTTTAAGATATAAAGTAGGATTTATATCGTATTTTAGGGTCACAGCTTCTATTTAAACATAGTAGCTATTATAACTACCAGAGCCTCTACTACATAAAACGTAAGGCCTACAGAAAACACCTTACTAATAGTACTAGTAAGCGTTTAACTAATCTTCTTTAATAGAGAGGCTAGTAGTAGTTGTCCTATATAATTTACTACAAACTTAATAGACGTTTAACTTATGTTAAGGAGATATATTATACCTTCTTTTGCTATAGGATAAAGTATTCTGTGTTATTAGCTCCTTTACCCCTACTTGCATCTACTACTAACAACATAAGAATAAAGAATAACAGTATAGTATTATACTACTAGTAAGACCTTTTAATAGGCACCCTATAGAAGAAATATCTACTACATAGTATCTTACGTAATACGCTACCTACAGTAGGGCGTTGGTTCTATTTTAGGTAGACTACGTTAAACTTAGTACGAAAGTAAGGACGCTACTATTTATAAGAAATATCAGGGCAATAAAGTATACTTATTCCTACTATTTACCTCTGTTAACGCCTAGGTCTTTAGCAAGAATAGATTGCTAAAGAATGCTAGGGGGACTATTTATTTATAGGGGCATTGTAGAATAAAGTACCAAAACTATAATATTAAATAATATTAGGTATAATATTAGCCTAGTTAGAGTCTATTATAGGTTGAGGTTAATACATGTCTGTCTAGGAATTCGGCTAACTATATAACTACTACGTCTTAGCTTCTAAGCAGGCTATTAAAGTTAAGACTATACGTGTACTAAGCGGTTTAAATGCCCCTAAGAGGCTGACTATACGTATCTAAATAACTTAACTAGCGTTCTAGCAGGGCAGGTAATCTAGTAATTAGAGAAGGTAGAGGATATAGATAGATAGAGTAGTAAAGTTAAGATAATAAATTAGTTATTCTTTACACTATTTACATAAATACCCTTCTTACGTAAGAGCTTTGTATAAAGTATAACTTCCTAAATAATAGATTAATAGTAGCTCTTAT
>MU005800.1:39267-77218 GCA_010093715.1 Pleomassaria siparia CBS 279.74
AGTCTTATAACTAGCAAATACGTATAACCTCTTAGTTACCTCTTACCCTCTACTTAGTTAGCTGTAAATGTTCTCTATGCTAGTAATCTGTTATGTAATTACTATATACATTCTGCCCGTAAAGTCACAACTTATAAGCGGGTAATTAATAAAGATCCTTTAAGTTATTCTATCTAGCTAAGGGGAGCTATCCCCGTCCTTCTCCTCCCTAGCCTGTGTGTAGCGGGCGACTAACTAGGCGGGTGTTAGTGCCGTTAGCGGTGCGCTGCTTAGGCGTTAATAAATGCAACTAGGCAGTGTTAACAGACTTACTATAGCCTCCTTAAACTCCTGGTAAAACTAGTCGTTAGCAGCCTAGATATTATCTAGGCGAGAAATTACGTCGCGGCTATTCTAATTCAGTTGTTAAAGTTTAATAAGGATGCTGTGCTAGACAGCTAAGTCGGCGGCATTAGAACGTTAAGCGTGGTTACGGAAGCCCTAGCGGCCCTGTGCACGTTAGCCAGGAACAACGTAAGCCCCGTAGCAGCTTACTTACGGCAAGTTCTTTGTCTAAGCCCTTAGCACTGCTGCTCTCTACAGGCATCTTAGTTTAGCCTAGCATAGGGACTAAGGAGCCGCAACTCTTAATACCTTAGTAGGATTAATTATACTCTTTCTTATCTAGCACGGCAGTAGCAGCCTTCTTATGCGGGGAATAGGTGCGCTCCTTGCTAAAGGATAAGGCAGGTCTCTTGCGTAGGGTTACAGAGGCTTTATCCTTATAAGGGACAGGCGTGTCTTGCTTAGCTAGTGCGCAGTAAGGCGCAGGTGTGTTAGTTATAGCAAGGGTTATATATTATAGAGTTAGTAGGGAAGGACGTTAGTAAGTTAAAGGGCGAAGATATAAACAACTAGTGTTGCTAAGCGTAGGTAAAGGAGGCCTACACGATATTATTAAGCAGTTTCTATCTAATTCTACTACGGCAGATGTAATAGTCTAGAGGGGAGACAACTATAAAAGTCTCGTGCAAGCTAGAAAACAATATACTAGTAAAGGTAGTGCAGGTAATAGAGCAGTAGACAACGTAGTTCTTAAAGTCTCTAATATACACTAGGATCCCTGCAACAGGCTGGAAAAAGCAGTACGCTAGCGCTTCTGCAGAGTCCTTATTAGAGGCGCTAGGACCTTATTAGAGGCCCGCGCGCCTAGCGCTATTACGTATATAGGCTCCTCTGTGTGACTCTTACTCCCTTGCCTCTACAAACAATTACCTTCTCTAATCCCTACCTTTCTCTTACTTCTTCCTGTTCTACCCTTACTACTAATAGGTTATTACGCACTATTGTTAAGACAGTTACAAAGATATAAAGAGAGCAGTAAGTTTAGTAGTACTATTACTAACCTTTACTACTTATACCTACAGGCTGCAAGACTAACTACACCTACTTCTCTAGAGATAATGCTACTGCTATACTAGGATAATGCTAACACCGTTTAAACCGCTATGCGCCCCTATAAGGGATATCTAATCTAGTCTTCCTAAGAGCACTTCCTTAACATCTGCATTATCGTTAACCTTATAAGCCCTAAGCATAGGCAAGACTGTCTTAACATAGGCACTAGCAGCGCTCTCGTGCCTAGTAAGATTAAGGCGTTGCTTAGACTAGGCTTATGCATTAGCGTTAACTGCGTCTGCGAGATCCTACAGACTAATACGCGCTCCTTCCTTAAGACAACATGCTAACTTAAGGTACACCCTAACAGCACGTCTAATAATTAGGTATACTTAATTAATGCTAACATAACTGCTGCTAGCATTAGCGCCGTTCTTTAGGCCTTACTTAACCTCTAAGCAGAGCCCTCCTTTAATATTATTACGGCAGTGCACGCCTTCTCTAATATCCTAGAAGCTAACAAGGTCTGCGTCCTCTAACAGTAGCAAGGTCTGCTAAAAGACAGCGGCGTTATTAGCTTAAACCTTAACCTCCTCTTTAATAGAGACCTCTGCCCAGCCTCTGCAGTCTTCTAGCTGCAGAGTGCTTCCCCTAACTTTACCCTCCCTACTAACAGGACAGTTCTACGCTAAGTTACCTACAGGAACTGCAAGCTTGCCCCTAACAGCCTATAGAGTAGAGGCTTGCTATACGCTACCTAGCTTAGCAACGCGGCTGGCCTGCGCGTTACGGCTATTAAGCCTATTAGCAAGAATAATAACTTTGGCATGGCCTGCCCTAGATAAGATAGTAGTCTATTAGCTCTTCTATCCTTCTGCAACCTTAATAACATAAGCGCGTCTAATATTAACAAGGTCCTAACAACGTCTAGCGTTAACGGCTACTGTAATATCTCTAGTGCTATCTTTACACTATTCTAGAAGGCTAACCTAACTGTTAATAATGCTAATAGGCGCCGCAGGCTAGTTAAGTATATTAGACTCTGTTACTATGCGCTAGAAGCGCTGAATTCCTTAGGCTAGGGTTAACTCTATGTAGGCAAGAGGTTCATCAGCATCACCGTTAAGTTTAAGAAGAAGGATAAGTAGGGCTAATAGTAGTGTATACATAGTTAATTAATTTCTCTTAACTCTGCTGCTACATTACGTGTTTAAACGGGTAAACTATTAGAAGGAGTTATAAAGTAGAATTAGAAGGAGCTAGTGCCCTAGAGAAATAATACTCTAGTAGAGGAAGGCGGTTTACTAATATATATACGTATCCCTTACTAATTATCTCTTAATTACTTACTTAATACACTTTATTCTTATATTTACCTACTTTATTATAAACTGTAATTGTATTATAGTATTAGACTAGTTTGTTAACAACCTGCCAGGGTATAGTTGCGAAAGATTAATAGATGTTAGTAGCAGTTAGTAGCCTCCTTTACTAGCGTGTTATATACAAAGGCGTATTACTCCTCTAATATAGTCCCCTAAATGCCCGCGTCCTAGTGTGCGACGACGTAGAGTCTAGAAGGTCCCTAGACAGACACTCTGTTCCTCCTATCCTTTACTACTACTAACTTAATTAAGGCCTGGTCGCATGCATTAAATGCGTACTAGTCACCTAAGCCCTTAATAAGCAAAGCCTACACGTCGTTGCCCTTTGTGTTAATTCTAAGTAGCATGCTATTAATAAGTTTAGCGTAGGACTTAGCGTTATAAGTGCTGTCTGTAAGACGCACTTACTTAATATTAGCAGGATTAGTTAGTAGCCTTAGACCCTGTTTCTTAAACGCGCGTAGTTTATTATCTGTTAGCATAGTAATATTAAACTGTAGGCAGCGTAAGCATTGCGTATAATACAAACCTGTAGCAGCATAGCGTCTTATACTTATGCTAGCGTTAGCAATTGGCTCTAGGCAAGGATATTAGCCTACTAGGTAGTTTAAGTTTAATAGGGTGACGAGGATGGACATAATAGACGTAGAGTTAGTAGGGTTAGTAGGACGTTAGTAAGAGTTTATATAAGAGGCTAGTTAGATTACTCCTATATACTAGTTAGGTAAAGCAGAGTTGCGCACAGTTGCGTACACGTAAGAGCTTAGATTTTGCCGTATAGGGGTCACGTTTGCCTTTATATTAAGAAATAATATAGTTAGGTGCATACGCAATCTTAGCATCTATGCAGGATCTAAATCTAATTATTAGCCTGTGCTTCCCTTTGCCTCTGTAACTAGAGCGTTGTAGATAAATGCAAATTGCTTAGCAAAGTTATTACCCTAGATGCTATCCTCCTAGTGCGCAATGTTGTTAAGGCTAGTTAGTAAGGTTACTAGCACCGCGCGAGTATTAGTAACGTAGCTTATGTCCTTAATAACTACAAATTTAATAAGGGCACGGTAGGGAAGGTTGCAGGCGTACAGAGTAATACGGTCAGATAGTTAGGTTTATATAGTAGAACCCGTGGGACTTAGAGAAAATCGCGAACACGAAAATCAAAGCAGATCTGCACAACACCACACTTTATAGGCTGCGCATTATTAAATAAATGCTGTAAACCTGCGCAAAATATACAGATAAACTATGTCTATTATTGCATCTACATGCGCAATCTCTATTCACTCGTTGCACCTTCCTGTCGTCGTGCAAAGGTAGTGCAGCAGTAGAGCCAAGGCGCTATACCTAAAAGAATTTTTTCTAATAGTACCCTTAGAGTGCCTGCGCAGGTTGCAGTGCTATTACAGCGCCCTGCTAGCTATACCGTTTACCACGCGCAAAAACCTGCTCTCCTGCTGTTAAATTTGTGTAGGGCAATAGTATTAATTGTTGCATTAACCTATGTAACCTCTATTCCCCTGTTGTACCAGCGCGTTGCTGTGCAAAGCTAGTAGAGCAACAATACCTAGGCGCTATACCTAAAGGGAATCTTTTCTAATAATATTCTTGCACAGTGCGAAGACAGTGCTATTAGTGCAGCAGGTACGCTAATGCGCTATTCCTAAAGCGTATCTGTTCTAACAGCGCTTTTTATGCGCCGTGTAAATGCATGCCCTTAGGGCTCTGCAAAATACTTTATCTACAGCCCCTATATATACAAGAGCAGCATAAGGAAAGGATACGGGGAAGACGGCCTAAAATATAGTGCATAGTCCCGCACTACTCTTTAGGGCACTATATTTCTGCGCTTTCTATAAAATAGAGAGGCACAGTAGAGAGGCACAGTGTAATAGGCCTGTAGTAGAGGAGCGGCGTTGCAAGGAAAGCCTAAGCAGCAGGCATGCAAAGGCGCTAGACCTAAAGAAGATTATTTCTAATAGTCCTTGTGCTGCCGTGCGCGGGCTACCTCTTGTGTCCTAACCCTAACCTAAACGTGCGGAGAGGTTGTGCGTGACGTACACTAAGGCGCTATGCCTAAAGGGATCTTTTCTAATAGTCCCTGTGCGGCCTAATAAGCGCGGACCACCTCCTGTACATATCCTAACCCTAACCTAAACGTGCTAAGAAACTGTGCGTACAGTGTGCTAAGGCCTAACTCCTAGTAGGGTTTGTTTACTAGTAGCTAGTAGCTAGGGGCTGTGCGCGGACTACGTCTTGTTAACCTACACCCTAACCTAAGCCTAATTATAGACCGCTTAGGGGTCTGTAAAATACTATATTAAGATCCCTTACATAACGCCCCTAAGGCGAGTTTGCACTTTATACTGCCTATAGAGGGTTACAGACATAGATTATACCAGGTTAAAGTTCGCGATTGCGGCGAGAGCACTAGGAGAAGAGGCGCGTAATCCTCCTACTAAATTTGCTATTACAGTAAGAGCAAGGAGAAGAGGCGCGCAATGCCCCTAGCTAACTAGCACAGAAGCTAACTACTGCTAAATTACTTGCCTAAACACTGCGCTATATTATTAGTTTATATAATATTACAAGAAGAGGCTATTAAGGCAGACTAACAGGCACAGAAGCCAAACAACGCTAATTACTATCCTAAACCGCGCTATATTATTAGATAGTACCCCTACTAAATTTGCTATTGCGGTAAGAGCACCGCGAGAAGAAACGCGCAATGCCCTGGCTAATAGGCAGAGAAGGCAACTACCGCTTAATTACTTACCTAAACACCGTGCTATATTATTATTAGATTATACCCGTCTAAATACCTTCGCTATTGCAGCGAAAGTATCGCGAGAAGAGACCTATAAGGCTAACTAACAGGCACAGAAGCCAACTGCGCCAAACACTGTGCTATATTAATACTAGATTGCACCGCAGCAAAACACCTTTACTATAGCAGCGCGAGTACTGCTAGAAGAGACACGTAAGGCTAACTAACATGCACAAGTTGCATAAGCACACATTCTTCTAATATCAGGTTTGCAGTTTGTTTTAAGATGCGGACTATGTCCTATCCTAAGCCCTAACCTAAACCTATAGAAGGGTGGTGCCTAAGGCTAATTAAGCCACTCTACCTACACACGAGCACTCTCTAAATCCCTAGCGCGGCCTGGCGCACAGGCCTATCCTAAACCTAGACCCTAACCTAAAGCTTAGTCGCCCCTACGCGCATTAGTCTACCGCTTAGGGGGATGGAAAATACTATTTTAAGAGCCCCTAATGCATTTATAACTATAGCCGCTAATAATGCTACCTTATAGACTGCCTACTAGCCTACAGTAGGCTAAAAATCCGTCTATAATTTTTTGCACATCTATTTACAAACAACGCCGCAGCATGCAATCTATCTCCTTAAAACTCTAAGAGGCTGCATTATCTTTTTTAGTACTCTTTTCTCTCCCACGCTTAAAGACGTGTAAAGATTAGATGAATTAGGAGATTTGCTGTATGCGCATATCTTAGACAACCCGTAACCTAGAGCAGGTTATCTAACAAATCTTTAGGATAAGGCTTATACTTCTGTTAGCCTTTGTTAATATGTATCTAGATACTCTAGTACTCTAGAGTTTAGAAGTACGACTCTGCGCTAACCTTACCTATTTTTTACAGCCCTAATTTGCCAGATCTTATGTGCCGCTCTAACTAACGCAAGGACCCTACTATTGTTTATTACGGCCTCGTCTTTATAGCTATTAAGCTACGCAAGGTTGGAGTTATTTATTGCAATGTCCTTAATACGTAAACTAGCCTTGCGTGGCTTAACAACTATAAAGACAAGGCTGTAATAAACAATAGTAGGGTCCTTTGCAATAACCCTAAATCCACACTAGAACCGTAGGTGGATTAAGTGCGAAGGAACTAGATTTCTCGCTAAGGATTCTTAATTATAGCCCTGGCTTCTTAGGTTTGTTGTTGTTATCCTTGCTTGGCCGGATGTGCTTAGTTCGCTGCTGGTCATCTAACGCATCCGCAGCGAGTTGAATAATAGGAAACTAAGGAGGCTTAGAGGAAGAGGCTCTCCTAACTAGCCTTTCCTGTAAGCACTGTTAGTATGCCCTAAGATTAGTATAGCATAGAGTATCGCTTACTAAGGGTTTCCTTCTTTTAGCCTAGACATGACTTGTACAGGAGTTGCATAGGCCAAGACATAGCATAGAAAGATGTATTAAGAGCAGCCTGGCCTGCTATACCTAGGTGAAGACTGCTAACAGAAGCAATTTATCCGTTATATAGAATATAGAAGTAGCGAGATAATTATATAAAAGTAGTAAGTTAATTATATATGCTGTTTAAGGGTTTAGATTATACTGCTTAAGCGTCTGGAGCTCGCTTTATAGAGTAAGGAGTAGATGTCGCCTCTACTTACGAGGTAATATATCTGGCCTTGCAGGTGCTTGCTAGAGGTGTTATCCTTAAACACGCGGGCGATTAGTAGAACAATCTATACAGGCAATCTTTTAAGGCTGGTAGCCGTAATTAAGAAGGCTATATATTAAGGCTTGTAGAATATTATTAAACGCGTAATTTGTTGCGCTTTCTATTAACGTCTGTACCCGCAATTATTCTGAGCTATTTCTTAAGGTTTGTGCGACCTTAACAAGGATGGTAGCCGCAATTAACAGGGCGATAAACTAAGGCTTATAGGATATTAGCAAAGAAGTACATTGTTGCGCTTTCTATTAACGTCCGTACCCGCAATTATTCTAAGCTATTTCTTAAGGTTTGTGCGACATTAACAAACAAATGCTTATTCTTAAAGTTAACACGGCTACTAACAATGCGCAGCGGTGTAGACCGTTAGCACCAGCCCGTGCAGTAATTAGCGGAAAGGCCTAACCCGCACGGGTAGGATATAACCTATAGCTGGGTAGGGCTAAGGACTACCTGCTACATCTCTGCGGAGATAAGCGCGCGCGATATAAACGTGTCCTTTACCCTACATATTATATCGTGTACTGCTCCTACCTACTCCGCAAATACTTACTACACACCTTATCTTCTATACACACTATATTTGCTGGCCGCTGCTAGTTGTTTTACAACTTAACAGAACAGCGTAAAGGTTACCGTAGTTCTAGAATTAAAGCAATAACTACAGTAAGACGCCTTACAGGTATGCTACTCTCTCTTCCCCTATTACCTACTATTTTGTTGCAGGTGGCATAGGGGTCTGAAAAATACTATATCTAACGCCCCTAACCAGAACACAATATAGCTTAAAAAAGGAAAACACACTGCTTAAAGCCTCTATAAGCATTACAGACACGCTATATAGTAGGAAGGCTCCTACATGCAACTATTATGCAACACACTCTACCTTATTAGCAGGTTACAACATAACACTGCGTAGGACAGAGAATAGAGTATATAGGGGGTATGTAGTTGTAGGTGTAATAGAGGCGCTGCAGTTTTTACGCAAGAGATAGACCTTAGACTTGCTATTACGTAGAGCGGGTGTTTTAGTGTTGTTGCGTTATATCTGTGTGCACTGCCAGCGCTATCCTCTTATGCTACCTATTATGCGGGTCGCCTGTGTTCCTATAGGACCTTTAGAAATACTATTTTAGTTCTACACTGCTGTAGCAAGTAGATATATCTTAGCGTTTTTTTAGCGCTAGTCCTAAAGCATACATTAAATAGATGTGTATTTAGTCCTTAGATTTACCTTTACTCCTCCTTAGATTTTCCTTTACTCTTCCTCTAATTTCCCTCTTACCTTTACCTTTACTGCTCCTCGCTTAGGATATATAAGATATCTCCTGCCCTTGCAAACCTACACTCCTACACTCTACCTCTACCTCTACTAATTACCCTCCTCTATCCCCCCTCCTACTTTGTTAATTAAACAACTAATTATATATTATATACACAACCTTAAGTTCTCTACGCGCTTAGCAACGGCCTACTAACTTATACGTATAATATTACAATTAACCTACAGCCTAAATAGTAGTTCTAACACTCCTAAGGCCGCGCTAAATACAACTACAGAGCCTACTCCCGCCCTACTAACTAAGTAAGTCTCTGTCCTAGTCACATTAGTTAGTCGCTAAATAGCAAGTTTAATAGTCCTAATAAGAAACGGCTAGAAGTTGCTACCTATAGAGGTCTTTACCATCGCGATAATAAACAACTGCAAGTCCGCGCTTAGCGCTCTAATATCCCCTGTACGTTCTGTCCGCGAATTCCCTTAGGGGTTAACTAAATAGTATTTTCGGAAGCCCTAAAGGGCGATAAACCTGCAGCAGAGTCTTCTGCCAACACCACAATAGCGGATTCAAGCAATAAGGAGCAGACATTCACCACCCCGCAAGCGACCTTAAGCAGACCTAGTAAGCACTCGCCTTTCTTGTGCTTTAGAGCTACTAAAATAGTATATCTAGCACCCCTACCTACTAATCTCCTTAACTAACTTTGACTTAAGGCGTGCTAGACTATACAGAACGAGAAGATTATTGCTGATAACGATGACAAATTCCATGCAAGCGACAGTAAGGATAAAGGCCAAGCTAGGTTAATATTAGGTGACAACTCAGACAACGAGTTAGCATCTAGTAAAGAAGACCCTGGTCAGGCGGATACCCTAGCAGAGATTAAGGCCAACTTCTAAAAGTTCTTTACCTCGCGCAAGGAGGCCGCCCGTGTATTTAGTGTTAGCATAGACGCTTTTAAGCAGGCGATATTAGATAACGGCGAACTACAAGACATTTGCAAGGAGTATTTAAAAGCCACTAGCAAGCCGCTAGGCAGTCGCGGGCTAGGATACAAGACTATTAAAGAGCACCGTAAACTTGGCGAGAAGCTTAATCCCCTTATGTACGAGCGAGCCACAGGCAAAACTAAGGCCAAATTCACTAAGGCTAATTAGGCTGCGTGGGCTTAGGCTCTAACAGAGATCAAGGCGGTGGACAGACCGACTGGCCTCCTGCATAGACGACGACTATCAGCGGCTAAAAAGCAAACCTTAGCGTGGATACTATTCCAAAGCAAGGTAAAGTACTGCTAGCAAGATTCTAAAGCAAAAAAGAAGTTCTAAGAGGGCCCCTAAACCTAACAGGCAACCGCGATCTAGGTAAAGAAAGCCTACCTGCAACGCAAAGCTGTAAAGAGGGACGCAACTGCGCAGGCAACTGTAATATACTATCTTAATAGTGCAGGACAGCTAAAGACTAAGAACTCCCCCTTAGGGGTTCCTAAAATAGTTAATCTAAAAGCCCTAAGGGCAGAGGCCTAAGGGACCCTAATGCCTACAACACCGCGCAAGAGTGCCCTACACAAGAGTGCCCCTAAAAACCTTAATCCTAATACACCTACGCCAGCTAAAAAAGGAAAAGCTAAGGACGTAAAGAGGCTTGCTAAGACTTTAGCTATGTTGCGTGACATGGCTGGCAACTTAGAAGAGCTGACAGCAATAATAGAGAAGGCTAAAAAGCTCAGTTGACAGCGACTTGTAGTAGACATAAGCAACGAGGATGTACTTGCCACCTTTAAGGCTAACATAATAAAGAGGACTAAGGCACAGAGGCTAAGAGAGGATAAGCGGAAAGCCTACGCTATGCAGACGCTGGCGGAGCAAGCCGCGGCCCTTAAACAAGACCCTAAACGCCTCGCCTAATACAAGAAGTTAAGGTTATTTACAGTAAAGGCAATCTAAGCATTTATTAAGGACTTTAAAGACCCTCTGCTACAGGCGCTAAAGGACAATCTGCTGCGCCCGTACAGCAAGGATAAGGACTTTATCAAAGCTAACACTAAAGTAAGGACACTCTACGAGGCAGGAGAAACTATAAACAATAAAGATGTTACTAGCTAACTATTAGCCAACAACGCAAAGGCTGCTGACCTTAGCACAAGCAACAGATCTACCTTTGCTATAGAAAATAAGGCGGCTGAATACGCGTAATAGATGTTAATGTTAAACAGCCTAAAGTTCTAGTACGCTAACCTAACTACTGCGCTGGCCTTCTATCGCGTCACAGATGCGAACTTTAAATTCTTACCTAACTAGACCTACTAAAAGGCCCTCTAATAGTAGCAGGCTTGCGCGATAAAGTAGGCGCATAACATCTATAAGAAGAACATAGGCCTTAGTAGTCTATGCGCGAACGCTATTAGTACTAGCAAGACGTTAATTATGCTAGGCATTATGTTGTTAGTAAGTCTCCTTTTCCCTAATATCCGCATGGGTACCCTTAGGGGTACCTGAAATACTATTTTCTAGACCCCTATAGCAGAGCCTGACTAGTAAAGATGTACTAACTTAGGCTAGGACATGACTAAAGTATGTAAAGAAATCACCGCGACAGACGCCGTAATAGAGAAGACTAAGACGCTAAACGCTAAGCTATAGTTTGTAATTATGCTACTAAACTTAATTAACTAATTTGTAGCGGAGGCCCTCGCCTTCTTAACGTTCTGGAAGATCGCTGTACTTAGCAACACAGTTTTTGCTAGTCATTATCGCGTAGACCTTATAAAGCGCCTTAATACTTAATCTCCTTACTTTAAGACAGACGACCCTGACAATGCGCGTACTATAATTGTAATCAGCCAGAATATAATAGGGAACTATAATAGCCTGACAGGGTACATGAAGTATAAACGCGTAACGATGCAGGACGACAACTTTAAGTTTAACGAACTTAACTAGGAACTAGATTATCTAGATTTAGAGTAGTTATTTAACTTAGAGGGCAAACCCTGTAGAGTAATTATAGACAAGGCGCACACGGCTTATTGCAACTATTTATTGTTCTAGGCAATAGTAATGTGGCTTAAGCCAGAGTACAAGTACCTGTTCTCCGGCAGTCTAACTCTACAAGGGATTACAGACCTTATCCTATTAATTAAGCAGCTTAAGTCGCCCTAATTAGCAGAGAAAGCGACTTCTAAAGACGAAGGGCGACAGTATAACTCAGGCATAAATCCCTACAAACTACTAGACGACTATCCTGCAGCCGTGTACTAAGCCACGGTGTTTTACTTCTAGAAATAGATTGTAAATAATAAAGACCTGGACGCTATTAAGAAGAGCTAAACTGCTTAGCTCTTCCTTAAATACTACCTGCTCCGCCAGGACTATTCCTCTGCCTGCCTAATAGGCTTAAAGAACACTATTGCGCGAAATATGCCCCCCTTACACAACTATTATATTAAGAAAACCTTTTTACTAGCCGCATATCTGCTATACGCTTAATTTTCTAAAAATTAGAAGTTAAGAATAGTAGCTCTCCTCCCTACTGCTAATAGAGACGGCGAACCTGTTCCTAACCCTTGTTCTATTTAGGCACTGTCTCTGCTGAACTTCTTCCCCATATTAGGCTACCTGGACATCCTAAACCCTAAATACCTAGAGTTTCTTAAGAGGAAACGCAAACGCAATTAGGCTAAGGCCAAACGCGCAGCTAAACGTGAAACTAAAGCTAAAAAGGCTAACAACGGCAAAGACAGGGCGCCCACACACCCTAACGCTGACTTTAACCCTGCAATTAGCGGCATAGATTACTTAGCTAACAACAACAATTCTTCTGAATTGTCTAAGTTAGGTAAGCATTATCCCTTCCCGCCTTAGGGGTAGCTAGAATACTATTTTGGCAACCCCTATATTAATAGACTAACAAAGGACTTAACACTAACACCGCGTAGAAGACGACGACTACAAAGAGGACAACGGCCAGGAGATTAACTGCGATAAGTACTCTTAGTTCTAGGAAAAGTTAGACATATATAAAGAGATGCTGAACATTAGTTTTAACCTCTAGAGGACGCAATAGCTCTTAAAGCAAGCTGTGCACTATAGATGCAAGGAGATTAAAGAGCTTAACTAGCAGGATAGAAAAAAGGCTAGCAACAACTACGTCATCCAGATAATCTGCTCCTTTTCCCTAAAGCTTACGATAATAATAGCGCTTGTAGCTAATTACAGCGTGCTTAGGGGCAAAAAGATGTTAGTTTAGTTTTAGTACCTAGTGTTATAGGATATTATAGAGGAAATATGTATGGCCGCCTATATTAAATATCGCGACATATCCGCCAAAAGCATAAGTAAATAACGGCTCTACATACAACGCGACATAAACAACCTAGACACTTGATTTAATATGCTCCTTGCCTTAATTAAGGTAGGAGGGATAGGGCTAAATCTCTAAGCTAACATGCGTGTAGCTATGCTGTTTAATCTGCCTAATTTAATTAAAGAGTATAACTAGCTGTTAGGTTGCTTCTAGCAACTTAGGCAGGTCTTGCCCGTCTACATCTTTATGCTAGTTATGCACGATACTACTAATAGGAAACGCCTACAGTAAGTTTCAAGGCCGTATAGAGGCCCCGTAAATACTATTTTTAAAACCCCTATGTGGTACTCTAAACAGTATATGCTAATGCCTAGAACAGACGCTAATATAAAGCTGCTGTATCTAAAGAGTCTCTGCTTATGTCGCACGCCAGGGCTGTTAATGCTGAGCACAACGCCAACTTCGCCAAGCGCGATAATAATAAATTTCTTAATAAGTACTTTTTCTTTAATAAGAAGTGTGTCAGTGCAGAATTAGAGGAAGGGAAGGCCGCCATCGCTGAGTTGCGCAAAGAGAATGGTAGGGGCCTAAACTAGGTTCCTACATAGCTGGATTGAACCCTCGCCTTAAAGGCACTTATTAAACAACATACAGCAGAGATTGTGCTGCTACCAGGTGGCTACTAACGCGACGCACTATATAACCTGTCCAAACTCGTGCGTATAGAAGCCGCAGTGCGAAAGGTTAAGGCTAAAGACTAGAAATTAATTAAGGAAGTATTCGCGAAGCAGAAGCCTAAGGAGTCAGCAGTTAAACTGGCGTTAGGCGCCTAAGAATCTGACAATGACGCTGACGCTAGCGCAATGGATGTTTACACGCTAATTAGGAAAGCGCCCGTTCTAGATAATAACGCACAACCCTAGTTAACTAGGAATAAGCAAAAGCGCTATTATAAAAACGGAACTCCCCGCACCCTCTTCTAGACTATAAGCAACTAGATTAGCAAAGCATCCCCTGCCACCTAAGCACTAATAGGTAGCCCCCCTTTAGAAGGTAGGGAACCTAATAAAGCAGCCTAGACGAGCAGTGTGTCGCGCATTATATACCTAAACCGCGCCTACTACATAGAGTGCACTAAGTCTAAAAAGTCTAAGCTTACTAAGAAACTTAACGCTGCCCGTAAGGCTGCCAGACTTAACACTGTCACGTTTAATTAGATAATGCATGAAATTAATGCAGATTAGCAAAGCATGCACGTGGCTAATGCCGTTGCTAGCCCTTTACTAACAAAGAAGTCCTGCACGACCAGGAGCAGCGGCCTGCATGCAACTAAGGAGGCAGCAGTAGTAAATAAGGACGACGAACAACCCAGCGAGGAGATAGAGATTAACAAAATAGATAGTAAAGGACTTAACTAGGAGTTAGACGCGCTTGTGTCATCGCCGATCTTGGCGTAAGCAAGGCAGTCCTTTTCAGCCTCCTATAGTAGGGGGTTCCCAGAATACTATATCTAGTACCCCTATAGGCTAAGGCTAGTATGTACGATTATGCGAATAGATAGTAACAGATAGCCCTTTAATTAGAACGAACTTATGCGGCCACGCGACCAGGAGATAGACGCTTAGCCTAATAAAAAGATTAATAATTCTGCTGCTAAGGGTGCCTGCTACATACTGCGCTTTTGCAACTAATATTTATTTCTCTGTAACGTAATGTAGGCTTAACTAGTAGACTAATATTAAATATTTGCGTAAGTCGTAAGTGTAGGCCTATAATCTTTAACTGCAGTAATGTATAAGTACATTTTGCAGGCCGTTTATTTACACAGCTTCTAGTCGGCAAGTCTATTTAGATACACACACATCTATAAGTATTAATAGGAGCAGAGAATAAGACAGGCCTAATCAGGCACTATACACCCTAGGAGGCATCTGCACGAAAAGCAACATCTAGCCAGGCAAGAGTATACAGCGTCTAAAGAGCGGCTAAAGAAGTTAAAAGGGTAGTTACAGGATACACTGTCGCAGTTGTGACCGTGCCAAAGTAGGTCTACGCAAGAGATAGAAGTTAGACTGGCAATTAGGTGCTGCGTCTGTTTTAGTATTACCTTATTATAATTATCTGCTGCGCCTGCAGCACCTAGTTACAGCGTTGGCCCTGTGTCTTTATTGTGTTCCTTTAGGCCCTTTAGAAATACTATTTTAGGTCTACACCGCTGGGTGCATGTAACAAAGACATATATCTTAGCGTTTACTAGCGCTAGTCCTAAAGCGTACGTATAATAGATGTGCAATTCTTAGATTTACCTTTACTTCTACTTTTATTTATTCTTTGACTTTCCTTTAATCTCCCTCTTATCTTTACTTTTACCGCCCCTCGCATAGGATATATAAGATATCCTCTGCCCTCGCAAACCTACACTCCTACACTCTACCTCTACCTCTATCTCTACAACCTCTACTTCCTTACTTTAACAAACAATTACATATTATCTATATAACCCTATTTGTTATACAAGCTTTGCTGCCTCTACTAGCATAATTATCTATACTAATACAGTAAGTCTAGTTCCGCCCTTATAAGATTTCTGGCTGCGGGCTCTTACTAACACGGGATAGGTAAAGTTGCTTCCACGTACAGCATTTAAATCAATCCGCACGCCAAATAATATTGCTAACGCTCCCAGGAACTTGCTACTAACAGGGCCGTTTGGCACAGGTAAAGCTTAACTGTTATCCTATCCGCAAGGGCTAGTGTAGTGCTGCCTTGCTCGTTAATAAAGAGTGCACCTACGTCACCTATACAATTGCCCTCCTACCCCCCGTGTAAGTTCTGCGGCCTTCTGTCCTATAGAGGTTGCTAAATAGCAATTCTAGAAGCCCTATTAAGCACACCTCAGGCGCACTTAGCAATATGTCTGACTCTAGCAATAATAAGCGGGAGTTTACGACACTAAAGGCAGCCTTAGTAACGCTAGGTAAGTCCTCTATAGGCTAATATAAGGGAGTTGCTAAAATAGTATTTCTAGCACCCCTATTATCTGCGACCCTTTCTGAACTGCGCCTTGCTGCGGTAAAAACCATGCGTAATAAAATGCACCCTAACGTAGCCGCCCTAAAAAAGCCTAAGATTATCGCCAACGATGATGACAGTAATTTTGATATTAGCAACAGTAATAAAGAAGTAAAGGAGAAAGGGTCTGTTATTAGGGACAGCGACAGCTTAGAAGACGAGGGACACGACGTATAAGACACAGATAAGACAGAGACACTAGCTGCCTTAGAGGCTAAAATCCCTAAATACATGTTGTTACGCAAAGACGCAGCCGCAGCGTTAAAGGTTAGCCTAGACTAGTTTAAGCAAGCTATAATATTTGACCCTAAATTACAAGAGATTTACTAACAATATACATTAGCTGTGCATCAGACTAGCCGCGGATCTAGGTACAAGATAATTAAAGCCTATTAGGAGCTTAGCAAGACGGCTGATGCCCTTAAGTTTAAACTGCTAACGACTACAGCTAAGGCTGGCTTTACTGAACTTAACTAGGCCGCATGGGCTTAGACTTCTATAGAAGTCACAGCTGTGCAACGACTAACAGGCCTGCTACATATACAGAAATACAAGGATGCTAAAAACTGCATCTTAGCATAGATATTATTTAAAATTATAGCAGCCTTCTACAGCTAAGACAACGCAATAAAACAGAAGACTATTAAAGCATATAATGCACGACACGCTCTAGCACTCTAAAAGAAGAATGCGGGTAAGTAATAGGAAGCGGCGAAGAAGAAACGCAATGCGTTGGCCGCGGCTACATACTATCTTAGTAGCGCCCCTAAGGATACAGAGAAGCCTCTACTTAGGGGCCCTAAAAAAGCAATTTTAGAGACCCCTAAGGGGGATGGAAAAGTAACCAACTTAACGAAGAGGCCTGGCAAGGGGAGAGCCAAAGCAGCGGAGGCCTAAGGCAAGTTAAAGATTAAGATCAGACCTAAGAAGGCTGCTAAGAAGCAGAAACGCAAAAAGGCTATGCAGATGAAGTTAACGTTAGCAATTATCTATGAAATAGCGGATAATACGGAAGAGTTGGCTTAGAGGATAGAGGAGGCCAAAAAGAAGGGAAAGGATTAACTAGTAGAAGGCATAAAGAACGAGGAGATACTCGCTTACTTTAACGCTGACATGGCGAAGCGATCTAAGAAGCAGAAACGGCAGGAGAAGAGACGTATAGCAAGCGCTAACAAGACTATAGAGGAGCAGGCTGCTTCCCTAAGCAAAGACCCCTAGCGCCTTAAATAATACTATTGCCTAAAGAAGTACGCTATAAAGGGTGTAAAGGCCTTTACAGACAATTTCTACTACTAAAAGCTTCCTAGGGTAGTAAAGAGGGCTCTCCTCCTCCTATACAGCAGGCTGTATAACATTAGAGCAGATACTAAAGTGCGCACACTCGTAGAAGCAGGGGAAACCCTAGATGTTAAAACCTAAATAATAGCGGACGAAGCGAAGGCTGCGGACCTAAACACTAATAGGCTAACCCTAGCCACGAAGGCTGAGGCTAAACAATACGAGGAATAGTCGTTGGTGTTAAACAGCGACAAGTTTTAGTATAACGACCTGATCGCGGCGCTGGAGTTCTATCGTATTACACATATTAACTTTAAGTATTTGCCTAATTAGACCTTCTAGAAGGCTCTTAGGTAGTAGCAGGCTTGCGCTATTAAGTAGGCAGACGACATCTACGAGAAGAATAAGGGCCTAGGTGGCCTCTGTGCTAATGCTATTAGCACTAGCAAGACCCTTATTATGCTAGGCATAATGTTGCTTGTACGTACCTATGCTGTGTTTAATATTAGTAGGGCTTATGTAGGGGGCACCTGAAATACTATTTTCTAGGCCCCCTTAGGCTAACATGTATTGGTGGACCTATACTAACCTTTGCCAGGACATGACTAAGCAATGCGAGCTTATTACAGCGGCGATATTAGCTAAGGAGGACGCCCCTAAGGCTAAACTATAGCTCGTCTTTATGCCACCTAACTTAATTAACTAATTCTTAAAGGAGGCCCTAGCTTTCTCGCGTTTCTACAGGATTGCGGTGTACAGGGAGACGGTTTATAAGAAGTCTAATAGTATCTTAAAAGTCAAGCGCCTTGACAGGACATCTAAGTTCTTTAACACAGGCAACCCTAATAACGCCCAGACTATAATTGTTATAAGCTAAAACACATTTAGGAATAACAATAGCCTAACTGCGCTCTTAAGGTATGAACAGGAGACACGAGGTAACAAGCATTTTGCTTTTACCTTTAATATTAATAAGGAGTTAGTGTGTCTAAATAAAGATTAGCTAGGCAACTTGCAGGGTAGGCCCCGCGGTGTGCTTATTAACGAGGCTTAGTTAGCCTACTAAAACTGTTTATCCTACTAGGCCATAGTTATGTGGTTGCGGCTAGAGTTGAAGTACTTGTTCTTAGGTAGCCCTACTCCGCGGGGAATTACTAACCTCTCTGCATTAATTAGGCAGGTAGAGTTACTAGAGCTGGCGAAACGGGCTACTAAAAATAATCTAGATCGAGGTTACACCCCTAACACTGACCCCTATAAATTGCTAGACGACTATCCTGCAGTAATATACCAGGCTACGGTGTATTATTTTAAGAAATATATCCTAAACCCTTTAGACATTAATGTAGTAGAGAAAGGCAGACGGGCCTAAATGTTCCTCTAATACTACCTCCTCTGGTAAGACTATTTGTCTGCGTGTCTGATTGGCAGCGAGTACACAATTGCCCGCAACATGCCCCTACTTTATAATTATTGCCTTAAGAAGACTTTCTTACCTACTGTATACATTCTCTATGATTGTTACGCTAAAAATTAGAAGACACAAATAGTTACTTGCACATTTAACGCTTAGGGGAATTATAGAGAGCCTATCCCTAACCTGCGTTTAATACGGGCACTTTCCCTCTTAACCTTCTTCCTAGTGTTAGGCTACCTTAACCTCCCTAACCCTGACTACCTGGAATAGCTCTAAAATTGACATGCGGCTAAAGAAGCATAGAAAGCACGAACTAAGGCGAAGGCAGCCGCTAAAAAGAAGGCTAAGGCCGCTGTTAAAGGCAAGGGCAAAGGCAGCGCAAAAGCCTTCAACCCTAACGCTAAGTATAATCCTAAGGTTAGTCTTAATAGCTTAGGCCGCGATGAGGACGATGATAAGAATGTGTAGGACAACAACGGTAAGTAGTATCCCTGTTTGCTTAGGGGTAGCTAGAATACTATTTTAACTACCCCTATACAACAGGATGGTAAGCACTTAATACTAACATAACGCAGTGCTCCTGACAGATAAAGACAGCAATCTAATTAACTATGATAAGTATAGCTGGTTCTAGGACTACTCCCTAATATACAAAGAGATGCTAAAGATTAGAGAAAACCTTAAGCGGTTGCGGTGGATACTAAAGCAGGCGATAGCACACGGCTGCAAAGAGATCTAGGACATTAATTAGCAAGATGTTAAGCAGGCATCTAATAAAACTGTTATTAACACTGTCTGCGGGTTTTGCCCTAAGCTTACGACCTTTATAGCACTAGTCGCTGACTACAGCGCCCTTCGCGGGGAGAAAATCTCTACCTAGTTCTAATACCCTGTGTTACAGGAGATTGTAGAGGAGATTTGCATAGCAGCCTATATTAACTATTGCTTAATATTATTAAATAGCTCCCTAGAACAACGCCGGAAAGCCTAAGAGGATGTTAATAACCTAAAGACTTAGTTTAACGTCCTGCTCGCCTTAATTAAAATTAGAGGCACTGGCCTTAACCTCTAAGCGGATATGCGGGTGGCAATAATGTTTAATATGCCTGACTCTATTAAAGAACATAACTAACTCTCTAGACGTTTCTGGCAACTTAGGCAGCTGCTAGAGGTATTCGTGTTTATGCTAGTAATGCACGATACTACTGACGGGTTACGCTTAAAGTAAGTCTGGTTATGTCTAGGGGGGTTGCAAAATACTATTTTTAAGCCTCCCTACGTAATCTCTACACGATATATGCTAACCTATATAACAGACGACAATACACCGCAGCAGTAGGCAAAGAGGCATTAATAATGTCGCATGCTGGGGCTGTTAATATAAAGGCCAATCCTAACTTCGCAGATCTAAAGAACAAAGAGTTCCTAAAACGTTACTTCTTTATTAGGAATAAATATATTAGCGGGACTACTGCTAAGGGTAAGCTCGCGATAGAACAGTTGCGCGCTGAACGGAGGGAGAGTAATAACTAGACGCTAGTCTAGCTGCTAGAGAACCTTGCCCTAGAGGCGTTAATCTCTTAGAACATGTCTAAGATTGTCCCCTTACTAGGTGGTTATCAGCGTAATGCTAAATACAATCTTATTGTCTTAGTGCGGAACAAAGTTGCTGCGCGACAGCTTAAAGCCAAAAAACAGAAGTTAATTAAGGAGGTAATAGCAGCAGCAGCAGCGCCAGCCCCTAATGCATTAGGAGACGTGGAAGAGGATAAGCCCCTAATAACGCCTACTAACCATAGGGACGCTGCGTCTGGAGACGCAGGGCTTAAGCACTTGGAAATTAATAAAGAGCCAGAGGAGACCAACATTAATAACCTGCCTAAACTATCAGAAGGTAATTAAGAGGAAGAGGAAACTAACGTTAAACGTAGCGATAAGGAATTAGACGTCAAGCGTTATAACAAGGAAATAGATGTTAAGCGCGATAATAAGGAAATAGATGTTAATAAGGGGCCGGCGGAGGCCTTGCTAGAAGACACCTGCGACACCCTAGACGAGGACGCGACACGTTATTTACCCACCTAAAAGCGCAAGCGGGATAATGCAGACGACACCTATACCCCTTTGCAGGGTACAATTCCTAATAAACAAGCATAGACTAGCACTTAGTTAGGCATTATCTATCCTAATCGTGCTTACTATGCTAGCTTAAGCACCTACTATAAGGGTAGACTAACAAAGAGACTAAGGCAGGACTGCAGGGACGCTGGAGAAGAGCCTAATGTGAGCTATTAGGACATGATAGATGAGATTGACGAAGAAGGTCGCCTGGCCTAAGCATAATTAGAGGAAGAACAAGGCTATTTAGGCAATTGTAATAGCAATAATAATAGCGATTTAGATATAGAATAAGCGGGGCTGCCCCTGCTGTTAGTTGTGCTGTAGGTCTTGCTTAGGGGCTCCTAGAATACTATATTTAATCCCCCTATTAGCTACCCCAGCCGCTTTAGCCTTGCTTATGTTATAGTTGGCTAGCAACGCAGGATGTGTAATGCACTATATATTAGCGTAGGGAGGATGCACGCGGCAGACAAGGCTTAAAGATTAGTTTATATGTAGCTAATAGCAATATTTATTTATCTCTAACGTGATATTAAGTTGACATGTAGACGACACTAAATCAACGTTGCCTGTATCCTAACACCTGTGTATACACCTTCTACACAGTAGGTCTGCTTCTACACCTACACATATAACTATAGACGGCATAAGCAAAGAATAAGGCAGAGGGAATTAGGCACCTAGAAAGAGGACGGACTAGCAACGTCGCATTGCACCTGGAGAGGCAGAAGCACGAATATCGCTCTCTAGCAAAACAAGCGTATACAGCACTAAAAGGGATCTAAGGAGGACTATCCGCCAGCAGCAAAGGCCTAAGTCAAGCGCAATTTCTCTACCAGCTGCTATAAATGTAAACAGAAAATAACCCAACAATAGCCTGCCCCTAATAGTTCTAATCGCTTAGTCTCTTGCTTATTAGGGGTATGAAAAATACTATATTTAACACCCCTAACACGAGTACAGATAAGGATGCAAATGAATAAGGCGCTAAGACAACCTTAGATAACTTATATAGGCCGCGCGCCCTAAAGATTTCCTTATGTTACTGCTGTATATGCTATGTAATGCGGTAAGCCTTCTACGTGTTTTGCTATTATAAGATAGGGGATATAGTACCTAGGCGATGTGCAGTAGAAGATATTACTGCGCGTAACTAGGTACACAGGAGCTTAAAATTAGAGATAGCCAGGCTGTGTTCCCTTAGGACCTTTAGAAATACTATTTCAGGTCTACACCGCTGGGTAAGGTATATATCTTAGCATTTCCTGGCGCTAGTCCTAAAGCGTACGTACAATAGATATGCAGTCAGTTCTTAGATTCACCTTTACTTCTACTTTTATATTCCTCTAATTTCCCTCTAATTTCCCTCTTACCTTTACCTTTACTGCCCCTCGCTTAGGATATATAAGATATCCTCTGCCCTCGCAAACCTACACTCCTACACTCTACCTCTACTTCTACTACTACCTCTACTTCCTTAATTTGATAAATAATTACACATTATCTATACAACCTCAACCTATCTACGCGCTTTGCGCATACACTATTAGGAAAAGAGGCCTTTTCTTAATTATCTACACTAATACAGTAAGTCTGGCCTAATCTTAGCCTAATTTCTGCCTGTAGGCTCCTACTAACACTCGCAACAGGTGAAGTTGCTTATATGTACAATATTGCAATCAATCGCTAGGCTTAATAGTATTACTCACGCGCCTAGGATTACGACAATCTGCAAGGCCTTTTAGAGGCTGTCCGTTATCCCTAATTACAAAGCATAACCGCTCTTAACAATACTGTAGAGAACAGCCTAGCAAAGTAAAATCTAACCCCCTAACTAAGTAAGTCTATATCCCTAAGCGTCTGTTAATTAATAAGTACTAATTACAGTAGCCTAGACAGGAAACAGCGCAGAGCTGCGCCTAGAGGGCCTTAACACTGACACTACAAATTAAGGACAGCTGCCCGCACTCCTATCAGCCCTACGCGCGCCCTTTCCTCCGCCTCTAGTAAGTTACGTGTCATGCGCCCTTTAGGAGTTCGCTAAATAGTATTTATAGAGGCCCTAATAAGCTCCGCAGAATACGACAGTATAAGTGCAAGGGGCAACGATAATTAGCAGAGCAGTTCTTTAGAAGAGGAGCTGTTAATAAATAGTAAGTCTTTTTCTTTGTATAGGTAGGAGTTGCTAAAATAGTATTTCCAGGACACCTAAGGAGCTATACGCTAGTGGAGGAAGCTGCGGAAGACACAGTTATGCGTGATACAGTTAACGATGCCTAACAGAACACATCTACATAAGAGCAGGCGTTAGTTTACGGCAAGTGCTCTACGTTTTATGTGTGGCGGTCGCTAACATATTATATCTAGCAACTATAATAGGCTAATTCTTCGCGGACCTTAATGTGCATGCTAATAATGACTATTGGAGCGACATTAACACTAAGAGTAACACTAAAATAGGCAACACACATAATCTTTCACTACCAGGAAGCAGCAAGGGCGAGATTCCAGACACTCTTAGCAATATCATTAACAGTTTGCATAACTTAGACGATAATAAGAGCAAGGACAAACGTTAAGCTAGGTCTATAAAAGGCTATAGCTTAGAAGAAGAGCTATCCGCTGACTCTAACGAAGAGGAGATTAGAGACACGCTAAAGGAGATTAAAGCGGCCATGCCTAAGTACCTTAGCTCTAGGAAAGACGCCGCAAAAGCATGCAAGGTTAGCCTTAACTAGTTTGAGTAAGCTATAATAGAAGATGTTGAGATAGAAACTATCTGCGCTAAGTACTTAGAAAAGTTGAGCCTATCTACAGGCGGTCGGGGACTAGGATACAAGACAATTAAAGCAGCCCGTAAGAGCAGCAAGGATAAAGATCCCTTAAGGTACGAGCGGCCAACTGCAGAGGACATAAAATCATTCACTAATCTTAACTAGGCTGCCTGGGCATAGACTTTAATACAAATTAAAGCAAGGGACTAAATAAATAGCCTCCTCTACGAGCGCGGATTCTTACTAGCTAAAATTAAAGTTTTAGCTTAGATATTGTTTAAACACAAAGAAAAATATTGCAAGAAAGACGACAGCGAGAAGGAGAAGGTTAAAGCAGGGTACAAAGCTTAACAGGGCTATGCTATTAAAGTAAAGCAGGTAATGCAACAGATTCCTGCATTCTTAACGCTGGCAAAGCGCTCTATAGGGGGTCTAAAAATACTATTTCTTAAGGGCCCTAAGGGGGCCCAAACTAAGGCGGCGCCGACATCTAACGGCAAAGGGAAAGACCATTAAGAGGGTCTAGAAACAGCAAATTCTAAGCCCCTAAAGCGTGCCCGCCATCTAAAGGACAAGGAGAAGAGGAAACTTACTAAAACATTAGCCGTAATCCGCGACATAACAGCAAACGCGGAAGAGCTAAGGGCATTAATCGCAGAGGCTAAAGAGTTAGGCAAAGAATAATTAGTTGTTAGCATAGACAACAAAGACGTGCTGAAGTTGTTTAAGAAGGACATGGCGCAGAGGTTAATTAAGTAGCAAGAAAGGGAGGAGAAGCGCAAGCTCCGCGCTGCAGAGACCCTAGAGCAGCAATTGCAAGCCCTCTAGAAGGATAGGAAGCGACTTAGACAATACTTCTACTTAAAGCAATTCCCTACGCAGGCTATCCGCAACTTCGTAGATGACTTTAAACTGCTACTGCCTAAAGACCTAAAGGGTCGTCTGCTTAAACTATACGGCAAGCTAAAAGAAATCTGCACAGACACTAAAGTGGCCACGCTTGCTGAACTAGGAGAAACAGTAGACGCTAATGCCGTCACTGTCTAGATTATGGCTGACAATGCAAAAGCTGCTAACCTGGAGATAATAGACGAACTTACAGTCGCGACAAGGAAAGAGGCATCTAAGTATAAGAAATAGGCTGAAATCCTTAACAGTCTAAAATTCCAGCGGGACAACCTAGTAGAGTTGCTGATCTACTGCTGCGTTACTGATGTGAACTTTAAGTTCCTACCTAACCAGACGTTTAGAAAGCCTCTGCGATAGTGGCAGGCTTGTGCTATTAAGTAGGCGCACGACATCCGCGAAAAGAATAAGGGGCTTAGTAGGCTGTGTGCTAACGCAATTAGGACGGGCAAAACCTTTATTATAGACAGTATAGTACTGCTTGTAAGCCCCTTCTTATTTAATAACGTTTGTTTGCTCTATTAGGGTCACCCAAAATACTATTTCCTGGGCCCCTAAAGGTAGACACATTCTATAAAGACATCTACTAACTAGGAATAGGACATGACTAAACAATGCGAACTGCTGGCCACCTACGCTGTAGAAAACCCTCTACGCCCGCTAATAGCTAAACTATAGCTTATCTTTATGCCCCCTAGCTTAATTAACTAGTTCGTGGCGGAGAGCCGGAGCTTCTCTAAATTCTGGCGGATTGTCGTGTTTGGAGAGACCTTATATCGCCGGTCTCAGGGCGTAGTTCAAATTAACTGCCTTGAAAACACTTCTCTATACTTTAATTAAAATAATCCTGAAAATGCCCGCACCATAATAGTTATTAGTCAAAACACCTTTAATAATAACAATAGCCTAACAGCGCTGTTAAAGGCCAAGCGTGAAACAGATCCTGAGTTTAAATACCCTGCCAAATTGAACACTTACAGGGTATGTCCAGAAGAGAAATAGGTAGGCAACCTTTAGGGCTTGCCCTAAGGGGTGATAATTAACGAGGTTCAAACTGCATACCGCAACTTTTCGTCGTTTTAGGCGATAGTCATGTGGCTAAAGCCAGACATGAAATACCTCTTTTCCGGCAGCCTAACCCTGCAAGGAATCTGCGATCTTAGCGCATTAATCTTACAAGTTAAGTTGCTAGAACTAGGGAAGTTAGCAGAGCGTGGTGATCCTACGCGAGACTTTAAGAAAGGCGATAACCTGTACGCCCTGCCAGATAACTATCCTGGTGCAATATTCCGGGCTACCGTCTACTGCTTCTAACAGCATATTCTGAATAACAAAGCGCTTAGCAAGGTTAACAAGGGGAAACGCGCGTAATTATTCCTTAAGAACTACCTCCTGCAACAGGACTATTTATCTTCTTGTCCTATTAGCAGAGGGCGCACTATTGCGCGGAATATGCCAAAATTACATAACTATTAGATAGAGAAAGCCTTCTCCCCTACCGCCTATTTGCTATACGACCGTTTCTCCGAGAACTGGAAGATAAGGTTAATAATAGTTACTATTAACGCAAATAGCAAGAAGGGCGAAGCTGTGCCTAACCCTCGTTTAATTCGCGCTCTGTCCCTACTGAACTTTTGCCCACTCCTTAGCTACCTTAACCTGCCAAACCTAGAGTACGAGAAACTGGCGCTGGAGAGACTTAAACAAAAAGAGGCCTTTAAGGCGGCTAAGAAGGCCGCCCGGAAGGCTAAAGGGAAAGGGAAAGGGCGAAAAGGCGGCCAGCGCATTAACCCCGAAGCCGCGTATAACCCTAAAATTAGCATAGATGGTATAAATAATAAGGGCGTGAACGATAACACTAAGGAGGTTACAAGTAAGTAACATCCTTCCCCTCTTTAGGGGTAACTAAAATACTATTTCTACTACCCCTATAGTTGTAGAGCACGGCTAACACACTACAGAGTTTTCTCTAATAGTAGATAAATAGGGTCAACATGTTAACCGCGACAAGAACAGCTGGTTTAATAAGAAATCTAAGATATACAAGTTAATACTAGCTATTAGCGAGGACCTCCTACGGATGCGATAGATATTCAAGCAGGTTGTAAAGGAGGGATGCAAGGAGATTCTAGACATTAATTAGCAGGACGTGGACGTGGTACCTAATAACATGCTCCTTTAAACGCTTTGCTCCTTCTCTCCTAAGCTGGCGTCGTTTATAGGCCTAGTAGCTGAGTACAGTCTTCTTAAAGGCGAGAAGGTAAGCGCTTAGTTCTAGTATCTAGTCTTGCAAGAGATTGTAGAGGAAATCTGCTTTGCTACTAACATTACACACTATATAATATCCTCCTCTAGCACCGCCAAACAGCGTCGCAGCGCGAAAGCTGACGTTAACAATCTAAACGTCTGCTTTAATGCACTGCTGTCTTTAATTAAAGTAGGAGGTACTGGCCTTAACCTCTAAGCAGATATGCGGGTCACCTTCCTATTTAATTTACTAGATTCAACAGAAGAGTACAATTAGCTGGCTGGTTAGTTCTAGCGTCTTAGTTAGGTCTTAGAGGTTTTTATCTTTATGCCCGTAATGCACGACACGACGGATAGGCGACGCTTACAGTAAGTTTAATCTGCCTTTAGGGGCTTCGCAAATACTATTTTTAAGCCCCCTATAGCATACCTAATAGAAGATACGCTAACACAGAACATAGACGCTAGTACGCCGCATTAGTTAAGAAAGAGAGCCTTCTAATGTCGCACGCAGGGGCTGTAAACGCGGACACAAATATGGACTTTGCAAACTGCAACAGCAATAACTTCCTTAAAAAGCACATTATAGTTAACAACAAGTGTGTCTATAGGGAATTAGAGGAGGGCAAGGCCGCAATAGAGCAGATGCGAGAAGAGTAGGAGAAGGGGCCAGACTAGACTCCCGTTTGGATAGATGAAACAGAGGCCTTGACGGCGTTAATTACGCAGCACATGGCAGAGATTATGCCTTTACCAGGAGGCTATTAACTTAACGCTAAATACAACCTAGGCAAGCTTGTCCGTAATAAGGCCACACATTAAAAACTCCGTGCTAAGGGACAGAAAGCGCTTAAGGATGCTATGTCCGCGAACCCTCCCGCCGCTAACACCACACTATAATTGTCTAACACAGGCGCTAACGCGCAACCTTCTTTAAGCGTAGTAAATAAGCGCAAGCGGCTTAAAGAAGTTTTATCTACTTCCCTAGCTCGCTAGGGCCTCCTAGAGAGCAGGCGCATGCGGCCTAGCTAAGCCGCACCCACACCCCTAACTCCCCGCGTCCTCCTAAAGACAGTGCGCACGCGTCCTAATAAACCCCCCGCCCCCTCTACCCTCCCTATAGGTAATCCCCTGTTAAAACGCCTAGCACCCCAGGCAGACGCATAGACAAGCAGCAGGTCGCGCATCACCTACCTAAACCGCGCATATTACATAACTAGGACTAAATCTTAAAGGGTTAGCCTCGTTAAGAAGCTTAACAGGGAACGCAAGGAGGCTAGGCTTAGTTAGTTAACGTTTAAACAGATGATGCAGGAAATTAATGCAGATTAGCAAGACATGCAGACCGCTAATGCTGCTGCTAGGCCCTCTTAATCTCTACTACTAAAGAAGTCTCGCACGACTAGAAACTAGGCCAAGAAACCGCAGGCAGAGACCCTATCCGCGGATAAGGGGGGTAAACCCTCTGACGCGGAGATAGAGGATATTAACAACGAGGAGCTTAAACAATATAACTGCGACTTAGAGGACATGTCCTCGCTATTAGTCTAGTAAGTAAGATAATCGCCTGTAGTTAGGGGGTCCTAAAATAGTATTTGTGCTACCCCTATAGCACCTTGCTAGACTGTACATATTCTATAACGGGAATTAATTGCTGTGGCTCTCTTATTAGAATAGAAGGCAACAGACTATAGCTTAACAGGGAGATAAATAGATCTTAAGCGGAATAAAAAGATAGCTCCTTATCTACCTAATGTTAAGTCCCTATGCTCTTTCTAGGAGACGTTTATTTCTCTCTAACGTAATATAGATTGCTTAGTGTAAACATGTAAAATAACTGCGTAAGCTATAAGCGTTAACATTTAAATTTTAAGTGCAGTTACGTGTAACTATAGTTATACGTTATTATTTTACACATTCTATTTAGCGCGTCTACTTATACGTAAACACGTGCAACTATAGACAGCGCAGGCGAAAAACACAACAGAGGAAATTAGGTACCTATCTATACTACTACTATTAGTTAGTAACATCCTTTCCCTCCTAGGTGTTACTAAAATACTATTCTAACTACACACATTGCTGTACCGCTGTGCTAACAACATGCAGAGTGTTCTCCTATAGTAGACGAACAGGGCTAGCATGTAGACCTTAAGAATAACAGCTGGTTTAATGAAGAATCTGAGATATACAAATTGATGCCAGCTATTAGCGACGACCTCCTACGTATGCGATAGCTATTCAAGCAGGCCGTAAAGGAGGGATGCAATGACATTCCAGGCATTAACTGGCAGGAGGTGAACGTGGCAACTGAGAATAGTATGTCCGCAAACCTTCGCCCCGCCAACACTACACTACAAGAGCCTAGCGCAATTAACGTTAACGCTATTCTAGATAATAACGCCTAGCCTCGTTTAAGCGTAAGGAACAAGCGCAAGCGGCCTTATAGAACTTCCCCTACCCCTAAAGCGCCCCCCGCCTCCTAAGAGAAATTGCCTAAGCAGGTTAATAAAGCCCCCCCTGCCTGTCTAATAGGGGAACCCCCGTCGCAATGCCTAGAGCCCTAGGTAGAAGCCTAGATAACTAGTAGGTCGCGTATTACCTACCCTAACCATGCATATTATATGCCACTATCTAAATACCAAAAGGGCAGACTTGTCAATCAGCTCAACAACGTACGCGAGAAGGCCAGACTTAATCGTGTAAAGTTTAACTAGATAATGCAGGAAATTAATAAAGATTAGCAAAGCACGCAGTTAGCTAATGCGGCTGCTAGGCCCTCTCGCCCTCTACAGGCAAAGAAGTCACGCATAAACAGGAGCGGGGCTAGGAAAGCAGCTGCGGAGGCAGTGTTAGTAAATAAAGGGCAAGAAGAGATAGAGCACGAGGTGGTTAACTAACTTCACAGGGATTTGGATGACATGTCTTCTCTAGCGTTTGACTAAATAAGCCAGTCCCTGTTTCTGTGTCCTGTAGTTAGGGGCTCCCTAAATAGTATTTGTGCTACCCCTAACGCGCAGTCCTATGTAGTGTGTACTATTAGGCAAGTTAATAGCCGTGGCTCTTTTATTAGAAGGGCACAGGCCCTTAACCTAACTAGAACATTCAGCCTTAGTAAGACGACAGGATAGATGCTTACATAGGGAACGTTAATAAGTCGTCTATAGTATTAGCAGTAGGTGTTCCTTTTCCTACAACATAGTATTAAATAAGCAGGGTAAACACGTGAATAACTACGTAAGCCGCGAACCGCAAGCCGCAACCCCTAATTTTCAAGCGCTGCTACTAGTAATAATAACTACACATAGTCCTTCTACACACATTTAACTCAGTTAGTGCATTAATATACATAAACATACAGCTATAGACAACGCAGGTGAACAACAAGATAGAGGCAATCAGGCACGTAGAAAGAGGGTGGGCGCACCACGGCTCTATGCGCCTGAAGAGGCAGCAGCGAGAAAAGCACAATCTAGCAAAGCAAGCGTATACAGGGCTAGAAGAGCGGCTAAAGAAACACAATCTGGTAGCAGTTAAGGTATAATTTACTAACTGCGCACTTAACCCCTCTGCGGCTAACGAGACGCCTAACTTACTGTGCTTAGGCAATGCCCTTAACATCGTGTTCTATAAACCTCCTACTGCCCTAGACTAACCTTATCTAGTACTATCCTTAGGTGTTAACCTTTACGCTGCTGGACCTAGTTCTATTATTAAGCTGATTAGATATAATAGGGGCGCTGGCGATGTCGTTGTGCCTGGGGAGGGTAGGCCGTCTGTTCCTATTAACTAATCTATCCCTCTGAGCTTTTACACAGAGCAGCCTTCTTTGCTAGATAGCCCTGTTGTCCCTTTACTATTGCATATTTTTAGTATGTAGTAGCTCTCTTTTTATGCTCCCTACCTGTTAGTCCTATAGAGGTACTAGAAATAGTATTTCTAACACCCCTAATGTCCTTATAGCCTACACCTTAGATAGACTGCAATAATAATACTTAGGACCTTTTAGACACTAACGCGCCCTTTCTCGTCCTAACCCCCTAAACCGTAGGCCCACCTTATACTAAGCCGCGCGCCTTTAAAACCCTCTAACAGCTTGGTAATGCGTTACTGTCTGTAGAACAGCTAGTAGCTTTGGATCTAGTAGTGCAGCCAGTTAAAGAAGGAGTAGTAGAGCATTTGCCTAACGCGCCCGGCTCTGCAAGGTCTACGTTACCTATCATTCCTGAAGCTACACTAATACCCTCTTCTCTAGAGTCTAGCTAAGGGCACGTTAACCCTAAAAACATAGGCGGAGACGACGGTTTCTAGCATAATGTAGATGATAATCTGTATGTACTAGAGGATACAGCTGCTTTCTTAGATGCAGAGGAACTACCCGCTACCTAAGATGCAGAGGAGCTAATAGAACAGATACCTTAAGACAGCCTTAACTGCATTTGCCTATGCTTCTCTAATACATGTATATGCAATAGTTACTAGTTAGCAAACAGCGCGTTACTGTTAGAGATGACAACTTTAATCTAAGACTGCATTAGGCCCCTAACTAAACAGCACCTATACTCCTTCCCCCTATTAACCCTGCCCTTACTTCTAGGCAGCTACAAAGACAGCCCTTCGTTTATTAACTAGGAGGCACTGCTTACTGGTGTCACTCTCGCGCCTAATACTAACGACCCTCCTACCCTTAGCTTCTAGAAGTTAGAGAACGCTGTGCTGGAGGCTAGGCAGGGCAACATCTCTAGTAATTTTGACGTAGACAGCGTTATCTTCCCTATTTCTTCGTTGGGCGCGTTTTAGAACGATGTAGAGTAGTCCTTCTGGCCAGCCTTTGTAAAGGGAAAACTGCCTAACTAATATATTCAACTTCCTGGCATTAAATTGCAAAAGAATAAGTGCCTTTTCCTCTATAAGGACGGGTCCTACGAGTGCTACATATATTTCCCTAAGATGCCGTTAGACTATATAGACGGCATTAGCTATACGGTGTACTTGCAGTTGCAGCATCTTAATAATTTTGTGCATGCTATATAGACTGACTGCGTTGTTATACCTAGTTTTACTGCCGTGTTTAGCACAACCTACCTCTACTACTACCTAGGGCTGTTTAAGGAGGTCTAGAGCAAGGCTAATGTTAAGAGCGAGATATTGCTAGACTAGCAGCCCCTTAATTGCGTAGATATCTGACTGCCTGTGCTATACTATAAGCTAGCGTTGTTGTAGGAGTCTATTTGCTATTACAGCAGTAATGTGCCTAGAAGTCCTTTAGGGGATACTGCGTTCTGTAATCCTGGCCTCGTCGTATTAAATTATAATATAAAGCTATTTAGGTTTAATAAGATTAGTAGCTTTAATAAGGTGCGGTCTGCTTTCCTTAAACACTTTAATCGCCGCTTTAATGGCCAGTACTACGACAGATCTACCTTCTGGCTTGACTTTAGACTTAAGCGTATTCTAACACACCCTAGAATAACACTTCTTTAGAAGAGTTTATGCAACAAACAGTAGGCCTCCTACTACAGGCTATTAAAGGTTGTCGCATATCTATAGGCTGGTACTTAAGCTAGGAGTATAACTATAGAAACGCGGCCTGGTAATCTACTACGATAAGAAGGTGTTGCGCACGCAAAGGCGTATAATCTGAATAAGGAGCAGTTTGCTACGCCTTATAAAGGTGTCTATCTATTTAAAGATCCCCTCTTTAAAGCTTTAGCGTATAGTTAAGAGCTATTGCAGCAGTAGGTAACTGTAAAGTACTGCTACTACTAGAGCTCTACGCTAGCACTTAAGGTTTTACAGAAGCACTAGCTGGCTATAAAGAGCCGGCTATGTCACGTTCTATAAAACTCTAATAGATCCTTTAGAGACTGCTATAAGACTTAGATAACTCTTGCACTCTTTACCCAGATCTAGCCTAAGCACGTAGAACACATAGATGAACCCCTTCCTACTAAACTCTATCCTCTGTTTGCTGGGAGGGAGGATCTACAGCCTTATTAGAACTACTAGACACTGTTTACTAAGGATGTAAACTACTTCTAGATAGTAGAGTGCAGTTGCTAGATTCTGTTAGGAGAACGGCTTATAATAGCTGCAAAGACGTCTCTAAAGAACATTAATATGCAAGAGTTAAATAGGCTAATAGCGTCTACTGCTACTTAGTGTCTACGCTAGTCTCTTAGTTGCCTAAACCCTCTCGCAGAACCTAGCATATAGCTAGGTAAACGCCTATCCTAGGGCTGCTAACGCAGACTATAACAGCGGCGACAAGGGCTAGATCTAGGACACATAGTCTAAGATTTTAGCATAATGTAGATACCCTACTGCCTTGCTACGTAGGGCGGTTCTGTACTAATATTTCGTATCTATCGCTTCCTGCATCTAGACGTGGGGTAGAACCGCATAAACAGTGCCCTAGGGATTACACGGCGTGCACTTAGTTAAAAGACAAGGAAGGCCAAGCTTTAGGAGTATATACTTAAGAGGATCTAAGATTATGTTAGCTTTTAAGGCTTAGAGGGTGTTATTAAGGAACAGTAGCAGGGGCTTATAGTAGCCCTTGCGCAGCTCTGCATCCAGCCCTATATTACAGCTGTATAGGAGATAGTAAAGAACTGCTAGGCTGCAGGGCTGCCTAAAGGCACAGCTGTTAATTAGTCTAAGTTTCAACATGCGGCAAAGGTTTCACGGGAGGCAGCCGCTAGGCTTGAAATTCTCACATAGCACTAGGTGCACACCTACCTTGTTACTAATTTCCGCCTTAACTCCCTAGACATTGCATACGTTAAATTAGGGATAGTCTTAAAATACTTTACTTTATAGACAGATAGTTTATAGGGCGGGCGGGTTAGGCCTTTGTTTAGTGTTAGGCCAGGCGGCATAGCTGTACTAATGCCAGATTTTGTGCAGAGCTCAGCTTGGTATACAAAGTACGTAGAGGTAATAGAGCTGTTATCCGCCTGTATTCCAGATGCAGAGCTTCTACAACGGATAACGGACTTTAGGGCTATCCTCTACATAACAGCGCTAGGCTGTATCTAGGCTATGCCTGCCTACGACAAACAGAAACTAGCTACCTCGTCCGCAGTTAGGAATAGGAATAACTCCTAGACTACGAGAGATATACGCTTACAGTAATCTGCGCTTGCACGAACTAAGTAGTAGTTTCTACGTTTTAATAATAGGGACAGTGCATTCCTAGAAACAGGCCTAGGTGGCAAGCTACTACACTAGGCTAGTACAGGAAAGACTTAGCACGTCTTCTTGCGCTTTCTTACTCTTGCTAATGTTAATAAGGCCGTGGCGCAATATAGGCGTTAACCGTACCTAAGACTTATAGTACAGGACGGAACTACAGTAGGGGGGGCGTCTTAAAACTTAGACACCCTTCTTGCATTTGTTGCTTAGTTTAAGGAGTAGTATAGGTTAGAACGGGACGCACGCCTTTTGCTAGACCTAGATAGTAATAATAGCAGTAGTAATAAGAGCCCTTAGCCTAGGGAAGGTAACGACTTGTCTAAGGTTAATAAAGACGATGTAGCGCTATAGTTATGCTCTGGGCGTTGTAGCGTAGCGTATATAGGGGTGTATAAATTACTATTTTAGTAGTAAAGGGTTAGACTGTTAGTATGCGAAGGGCCGTATAACATGCTCTTATAGGCATGTTTCCTTTCCCTATCTCTAGTGTTGTAGAGTTACTAAGGGGGTCTTTAAAATAGTATTTTAGACGCCCCTAAGGGCCTTACTACATAACTACTATATACCAGAGGTAGCTGTACAGCACATGCCGCCCTTTTACGTATTGCGTTTAGTACACGGATCTTTACCTAAGAGGAGGCAGGTACCCTTATTTACTCTAACTTGCTATCTCTAGGGTGGCTGGGCGTTGCAGAAATATTATTTTTAGTACCCCTATACAAGGCCTATTATACATGACGGGATAATATGTAAAGCCTATTACGACAACGCGTTCGTTACAGCCTAACGCGTACCCCTCTTAGGTACTAGGAGGTTGCTAGAAGAACGGATAACCCCTCGCGCTGTACGATAAGCTTTGGTATATTAGGCGAATAAAAATGTACCTAAACTTAACTGCAAACAGGGTCTAAACCTAAACTGCAACCCTAACCTAAATCTTACTCTGTAAAGGATTATGCTATACTTAGGGATTCTCCCTTATAGGCTAGCATATTGTTTATTGCGTTTAAGAAGCAGAGGTAGGAATGCCTATCTTAAGCTCTTACGCCTTTGAACACGCAGCATTTTACATCAATCGCCTATTACTTTATTACTACTTCAAAACGCCTCTTTTTATAATACTTGTTAAACACAATGTTAGACTTTGTTTTCCTAGGGGAACTCCTTAAGCAGCTCCTAGCTACTCCGCGCCCAACGCCTACGAGGCCACCTAGAGAATCTCCTCCCTAGGAAAGGACGCATTCTCTTTAGGCTAGGGGGGAACAGTCGCGCAGGTCTTGACTCTCTACGCCTATAAATCTGCTAATAAACAGCTCGCTGGGTAACACAACTGCAGCTAACTATACCTAGCAATATCCTACTGCTAAACAGGACGCTTAGCTACTAGGTTGTAGATCTCCTATAGTCTTAATTCTAAGTTAATCTAATCCCCGTGTTACTATATTAGTAAAGGCACTTAGGAAACTACTACTGTTAGTACAAACGGATAAGCCAATTATTGCAAATGCAGTATGCCTAAATCCCTTGCTCTTTTGCAGAATACTCTAATAATATAGAACCGCAACCCAGATCTACAGCGTGCCTAAAACAAGCCCGCCCGTCTAGGACCTACAGCGCGGCAGCTATTTGCACCTAATAATAGTTAATTTAGCTCCCCCTCCCTTCCGCGTTCTCTAGTTACATCTCTACTTTTGCTTAGCGCAACTACTATAGAGCACTTATGTTGTCTTTAGGAGCAAGGAAGGACTGCAGAGGCAGATGCTATCTGCGCTGACATAACCAACATCGCAAAAGAGTCTAGTAGGCGCAGGTTAAGTAACTTAAGCAACCCCCCTCCTTAACCAAAGCTAACTGCGCCTGCTGCTGCACCTCTAGGCCCTAATACACTTTTACCTAGGCTGCGTAACAGCCTACGCAGTCAGGAGTTATTCTGCTCTCTCTAAGGAGCTTCTAACTCCTAATTAAAGGCTACACTAACAGGTAATGCGGCACCTGTACTTGTAGGCACTAGCCTAAGTCAGGCTAGCATACGCAGACACAGCAACAGCTTATATAACACCCCGTCCTTACCTAATAATAATTGCAGCAGCGACCTTCGTGCCATCCTGGAAGCTAAGCACCGCCGCCGCCGCTACGAAGAGAAACGCTTTTGCTGTTAGGAGGAGGAACTCGTTTGCTGTGAGCGGGAGGAACGCCGTTACCGCTACATAGAAAATAACCAGCAGAACTGCCACTAACGCGAGAATAACAATTACAACAAGGACAACGAAGCTGCCTAGCTAGAGCTTAATAAGATAGAGGTTAGACGTTAGGACAGCTCCCCCCTGCGTTGTTATAATAACCTGCTGCCGCGTAGGTACTGCAACACTAGGCCTACTAGCGACTAGAATGTGCCTAATATAGCTATGTATTGTTAGGCCCTTAAGGCAATAGATAATTCTGTTGAATATCGTGTTAAGGACTACAAGGACAGGTTTTAGTATAGCCTTAAGGAAGAGAAGGTGTTTTACAAGTTATTTGTACAATTTCCAGGCGAATATGCGAGGATTCTAGAGGAAGATAGGGCAAACGGGAATGTGCTCTAGCGTTAAGATCAGACGTCTTTGCGAGATAAGGCAAGGAACTTAGCAAAGACTATAATTATGTACACACTGCAACTCTACTAGTATCGTTTACGCTAATAGTAACCAGGTCTAGAGTGCTAGTCTATAACGCATATGCTAGCATAATTACAAAGACAAGCTAAAGAGGTCGCAAACTTCTAGGCGAGGGTTATAACTAGTAGCCAGCTTGCTTATGCTAGTAGTCTAGTGTGTTAGTTTCTTTATTAGCGTTTAAGGATGCTTTCGTAATTTGTGTAGTAGGGTCTATAAAAATACTATTTTGCAATGTCCCTACCTCTTACAGGTGTACGTTGTTTAGCGCCAACGTTTCAGCTACAAAGCGTAAACCTTTAACCCGCAGCATGCAACCTTTACCTGTAAAGGGGGCAGACATTAACCTCTAGCGCCAACCTCTTTACACCCTATAAGTATTAATGTCCTACTTAAGATTACTTAACTGTTTGTCCTGATTATAACTTTCTGTTCGGCGTCTACCGTGTGTATGCCCCTGATAAGTATAGAACACCTTAGGGGCTCTTAAAATACTATTTTCTAAGGGCCCTATTAAGGGCATAGGTTAACTATGCCTGCACGGTTTAGAGTTTGTTGTATATTAGGGTGACGCGGCGCACGTTTATAATAGCTCGCCTACCTGCAGGTTTATAATAACTCGCTCCCCGCCCAGTTATGCTAAGTTGCTTCCCCGCACATTTATGCCAACTTGCTTCCCCGCACATTTGTAATACCTTGCTTATCCGCTTACTCGTATTATGCTTACGCGGCTAACAGAAGGCCCCTACCCGCACTAGCTTGCTTATCTTTAAGCGGATGTAGCTTCATGCACGAAGGGTATAGTTATTAAATTAACATATTTAGATATAGGTAGCGTATATGTATTAATTTAATATAAACTAAAATAATAAAATACAGCTATAATATATATATAAAGGTATATAGGCAGAACTATAGATATATATATTATACTACGTTAAAGGTTAAACGTACTTTTTATATACTTAACTAAGTAAGATATTTAACTATAGTATACTAGCAAAAAAATTATAAGTATATAGTGCTAATACTACTAATATTAAGAAGTATAATAATTATTTTATAGTTAAAATAGATTATATTATTAGGAAATATATTTTATACCTAGTAAACGTTTATAGTAAATGTTATTACGCTTATTTAACTTATATATATTACTATAGTATTATAATTATAGTATTATTATAATCTACTTTAAGTAATACTACTATTAAGGAGTATAGGAATTATTTAATATCTTTAATATATTCTATTATTTTATAAAATACTATATACTACTTTACTACTAAGACTAGATATTATCTTACTTATTTAACTTTTATATATAACTATAGCGTCTTAGTAGTAGTATAATAACTACCTAAATCTAGTAATACTAATATTAAAGAGTATAGGAATTATTTTATATTCTTAATATATTCTATTATTCTATAAAATATTATATACTATTTTACTA
>MU005801.1:14164-39552 GCA_010093715.1 Pleomassaria siparia CBS 279.74
ATAAATTAGGCGTTCTAAGGACCTATATCTATAAATACCTCTATAAGGGGTTTATTAGGAGATTAAGGTCCCTAGCAGGGGCACCTATCCTCTTTATAAAGAAGAAAGATAGCAGCTTAAGGCTTTATATTAATTATTAGGGTCTTAATAAGATTATAATTAAGAATAGACACCCGTTGCCCCTTATTACAGAGTCTCTTAAACGCTTAGCAAGTGCAAAGCTTTTTACAAAATTTAATCTTAAAGATGCCTACTATTACATAAGAGTAAAGGCAGGAGATAAGTAGAAGACTGCGTTTAGAACAAGATATAGCTATTTTAAGTATTTAGTAATGCCTTTTAGCTTAACTAATGCACTAGCTTAATTCTAGGCCTATATTAACTAAGCGTTAGCTAGGTTAATAGATGTTATATATATTATCTATCTAGATAATATTCTAATCTTTAGTAAGACTAAAGAGGAGCATGTAGCACATGTAAAGGAAGTCCTTAGGAGATTGCGTAAGGCAAAGCTTAAATTAAACCTTAAGAAGTGCAAGTAGCATACTAGGGAAACAGAGTACCTAGGTTATATTATAGCACTAGAAGGGATTAAGATTAACCCTAACTAGGTTAAAATAATTACAGATTAGCTAGAACTAAGGACTATGTAAGATATTAGAGTGTTTATTAGATTTATAAACTATTACAGGCGATTTATTAATAGATTTTTAAGAATCGCGCTGCCTCTAACTAAATTAACCTAAAAAGGGCTAAATGCTGCCAAAGGTAGCCCTGCCTAAAGGAGGGAGGAGAGTGTGGGATTAAATATTAGACTAGAGGGAAGGAAGTCCTTCTAAGCTTTAAAGGATTCCTTCCTAAACGTACTAATTCTCGCTTATTTTAAGAGAGACTGCAAAACAAAGATAGAAGTAGATGCTTCTAGCAGAGCAATCTTAGGCATATTCTCCTAATTAGTGCTAGAACCAGCTAAAAAGGCCTAGTAGAGGCCTATTAACTTCTTTTTAAGAAAGTTAACAAAAGAATAGTATAATTACAATACTTATAACGCGGAATTATTAGTAATAGTTAAGAGTTGCAAGCACTAGCGCTATTACCTTAAAGCTCTTCTATTTAATCTCCTTATAGATTATAATAACCTACGTTAGTTTATAGAAACAAAGAGTCTAAATAGCCACTAAGTACGCTCCTACCTTAAGCTAATAAAGTATAATTTTGTAATTGCACACTAGCCTAGATTAACTAATCCTGCTAATAGACCTTTAAGAAGACTAGATTACATAGCTAAAAGGCAATCTCTATTAAATAAGTATAATAAGGCCTTTATTAGCCTAATGCAGGACCTCCTAAGCAAAATAGAACGCACTAAAGCTCTGTTAGTGTCAGCTGTAATAACACGTGCTAAGAAGTTAAGAACTAACTTTAACAAAGCTACAGAGGATAATCTAGACGTCTCCTCTATCCCTAGGGATTAAGGAGACAATCTAGAAGATATAGTAAGAGATACTAAGGACTTAGATGTTACCTCTAACAAGTTAGAGGATAAGGAGGGCTAAGATAGGCTAATACTCCCTATCTAAAGGCAGTCAGACCTAGTAGAACTAGAAACGCTAGAAGAGCGTTTAGCTGCAATTAGGCAGGCTTATAATAATCCTATGTTAGGACACTTTAGAGCAAGGCGCACACTTAAGAAAGTAATGCGCAAATACTAGTAGAAGAATATAAGGAAGGATATTAAAGACTACTGCTATAACTATAATTATTGCACATAGGCAAAAGCTCTAAAATACTAGCCTTATAGACTTCTACAACTAATTAAACCTTCTACAGGTCTATAGCAGGATGTTACTATAGACTTTATTACAGAATTACCTCTAAGCAAATACTTAGGGCAAGTGTATAATTTAATACTAGTAGTAGTAGATAGGTTAACTAAAATAGCCTACTATATCCTAGTAAGATCTAATTAGGATGCCTGTAACCTGGCACAAGTCTAGATTAGAGATATTATTAGACTCTATAGAGTTCTGCAACGGGTTATCTTAGATAGGGGCCTAATAATAAACTTAAAATTTTAGGATACTTTTAATTACTACCTAAATAGGAGATAAGTCCTTACTTCTGCTTTTTACCCTTAGACGGATAGACAGACAGAAAGACAAAATCAAATACTAGAACAGTATCTCTAGTGCTTTTGCTGTCTAGAACAGGATAATTAGGTAATGTAGTTACTAATTACAGAGTTTGCGTATAATAATAGCATATACGCAGTAACAGAAGTGTTACTATTTAAAGCATACTATAGTGCAGACCTAAGGGGCCTAAATTAGCCTAGAATAGCCCTTAGAGACAGAGAATCTCCCTTAGTACTTAGGGCTGCTGCACATGTGCTTACTATCTAAGCTAAGTGTAGAAGGAAGATCTTAGCAAGCAATATCTATTAAAAGACTTACTAAGATAAAAAACGCATGCACCTAGATTTAAACATTAGTAACTAAGTAATAGTGTTAAACCGCTACATAAGGTTATTAAGGCTAAAGAAGAAGCTAGATTAGAAATTTGTTAGACCTAGGACTGTTATAGCTAAGATTAGCCTAATAGCATATAAAGTTAACATCCTAGGGGTTAAAAGTGTCTATCTAGTCTTCTATATATCCCTATTAGAACTATATAAGCTAAGAGGCTTATTGCTACACCTAGAGGACCTAGTTATAGACACCTTAAGAGAATGTAGTAATAATGTGTATAACGTAGAGAAAATTATTAAAAGGAGACAGAACAGTGTTAGAGTATAGGAGTATCTAATAAAGTAGCGTAGTTATACCCCTAAAGAAAACTCTTAGGAACTAGGGCTAAACATTAGTAAAGAAGCTCTTAGAAAGTTCTAGAAAGACTACGGCATCTAATAGAAAAGGATAAAGAAGCTAGTTAAATCTATTTAGACCTAAGCAGTAAAGCAAGGGCAAGGATAACCTCCTAAAAGAGGGGGATAGGTTAAAGATGCGTCCTTTCCCTTATAAGACTACCTATTATCCTAGAAGACTACACTCCCTTATAGAGAAGGGAGGATGCGGTATCTTTACTATAGAGAAGGGAGGATGCAGTATCTTTACTATAGAGAAGGGAGGATGCAGTGTGTAAGGAAAAGAAAGAGATAAAGGATAGAAAGAAGTGTCTTATATATCTAAAGGGATAATAATAGACCTACTTTAAACTAAAGCCTCTAAGGTAATCCTTACTTGTCCCTAATAAGTCTATTATAGGCTAAAATAGCCTAAGTTAGCAAAGAAGCTCTAGAATAGTAGCATACCTCTACTAATTTCCCTGCAGGCAGGTTTATAGTGTTTAATAGTGTTACTAGAGCAAACTAGAAGGATCTGAAGAATACTCTATAATTAGACTTAGAGATATTCATGAAAAGGTCACCTAGTTATTTTTTAAGATAGTAAATATTAAGAATAATATTAAAAAGCAAGTATAGTTAATTATATTAGAAATTCTGCAATAGCACAAAATAGCCTATTTTAGCTTAAAAAGGCTTTACAAGGCATAATATTACTTAGTATAGCAATTAAATTAGTTTTAAGTCTACTTAGGACTATTAGGTATTATTAATAACCTAATTAATTACACTAGATTAAGGAAAACTGCTATTAGTTAGGAAAGTACCTAGAATAGGCCACAACCTGCTAAATAGAGCTACTAAGGGCTATTTAAAATAAAAGAAACTACCTTTCTACCTATAAGTGCTTAAGTAATCCCTAGAGGGGCAAATACTAACACAGAGACACTAGAGAACTCTAGAAGGCTATTACTTACGCCTAGTGCTGCGGTAAGGGCTAGAAGCACTACGCTTAGACACACTATTAGCAGGAGCAGCTACAGAACGGGGATAGGGAATCTATTAAGTTAATTAGTGCTATAATAGGCTAAAATGTAATAATAGAAATTATACTGTAGGCATTACTGCAGCAAGGCGCTTAGCAGTCTTATTATCTCTATTAAGGATAAGCTCCTCCTAACGGGCCTTGCGGCAAATTCCTAAGGAAGTGCGCTTACGCTTAGGAGCAGGGACTTTAGAAGGCTTAAGCTAATCTAAGCTAGAGTAGAAGTATCCTATATAGCCTTTGTCCTTGCAAGTTCTAAGTGTGTTAGAATAGGCTAAAATAGGCTAAAATATGCTAATAGGGGCATAAACTTACAGTTCTAGCCATTTATAAAGCTTGCCAGCTGCTAAGACGAAATTATCGCGCAGAGTGTCCTTAGTAGCCTTATCTGCAGCTATATACTCCTTATATATAGGCATAAAGATTAGATAGGCACTACGGCACCCCTTAGGAAGCTATTTATGTTAGAATAGGCTAAAAAGAGACAAAAGATGCTAAAAGAGTTAAAAGATGCTACTTACAGTAAGATAATGCTAGTTACTATATGCACAGTACCTATAGTAGTTATACTTATTACTATCCTTATCCTTATACTTATATATTAACACAGCTTCCTAGGTAAACCTGCATTAGTACTCTAAATTTAGATTACTCTTAGCAAAGCAGTAAATACACTGCTAGCAGGGCTAATTAGATAATTTAGCCTCCTTGCAGGCTTCTAGACGGCAAAGAGGGATAGGGAGCAGTTTAGGTGCTATATTAATGCAGTAGAAGTAGATCTAATAAAGATTAGCATGTTTTAGCCTATAATAACATAGAATAACTTACAGTAAGTAAAAGAGGTAAAAATTATTTAATATTAAGAAAAAGTTAGAAAGATTAGTAAACCCTAGGGTAGATTGTCTAAAAGACTGTTAGTTTATGCTAATATATGCTAAAATAGGCTAAAAGTAGCTATTAGACATATTTAGATATTCCTTTAGCAAAAGGCGCTAAGGAATTAAGAATAGGGGTAACTTACTAAAAGTAGTAGTAGTTAAGGTTAAGGGAATAGGAAGTTAGGTTGCAAAACCTTAAGTATATCCTCCTCCTACTAGCTTGGCACTAGTGCTAGGCAGCAGCGAGCTTACTAAGGCGATAGAATCTCTAGGTAAAAGCCAGAGAGATTCTATCTCTTACCTTTACTTTTACTTTAACTTAATATTAACATATATGTTTTAGATATTTGCCAGAAAATTTAAGATAGCACTAATTAGCCTATTTTAGCGCAAATAGGCGCGTTTTAGCGCTAATTAGCACGCCTTGTCTCCCTTAGGACGAGCAAGTCTAAGAGGGGGATAATGTAAGGCCCCTAAAGTTATAGAGACCTAGGGAGGGTGCAGATAGATTACGTAGACCCTAAGTCACGTAGAATTACGTATATATATCCAAATTAGTGTAAGCTTAGCTTACTAGCGATTCGTCTTATCTATATCAGACTAGTTCTGACTATCTATCCCGCAATACTATCTCTTCTATCTCTATTACCTGATTATTAACTACTTGCCTAAGTGACCTCCTTATAATAACTCTATCTCTATATATAATTTTCCTACTATTAAACTCTAAAGAATAGTCTCTAGATAGGATAGTCTTAGGTTTTATATAGAGAGTTACTCTATACAGTTCCTTCTCTTCTTTATATAAGAAATTTAGGGTTATAATACTAAGAGTATTATTAGTTTACAGGCTAGTAATACTAAAAGAGTTTTCTCCTTCTTCTATAATTAATAGATAAGGATTATATAAAGAGACGCGTATCCTTAGCTTATCCCTATAATAGCTATAGTATATCTTAAACTAGTATAAGCCTAATTTAGCAGCACTATATAAAGGTTATATAATTCTAAGGATTATATTTAAAGGGAACTTATCCCTTAGCTCCTTTAGTAGCTTTGCGTATAGCGTATATAATAGCTTATTAGTAGACTATATATAGGCCTATATAATATTTCTTAGTTTATACTATATTCTATATAAAGCTATTAGGCTTATGCTAATTACTAATAGGAGGCGCTAGCTTATTCTCTAAATAGTTAGTAATTAGGTAAGGACCTCTTCCTTCTCTATATCTAAATAGCCTGCTAATATAAGCTTTAACTTTTTATATAGCTATATAGACTTACCCTTAACTTCTTATATAAGATAGAGATTAAAGATTCTTCCTATATGCTTATAGGGGTTATAGAAGAGTACTTAGAAGGTACTATTAGTAATAAAGGCTTCTATCTCTATATAGTCTAATTCTTTAAAGAGTACTCCTATAGTTATAATAACTCTATCTCTTCTTAGCTTTAGAGTAAGCTAATAGTCCTCCTTTTCCTTCTAAGTAAAGAGGGTATTAGTAATAGTCCCTTATACAGCCTTTCTAGGCCTTCCTCTTCTCCTTAGAAGCGCTAGTTTAATAGCTTCCTCTTATATAACCTTTCTAGGTCTTCCCCTCCTTCTTAGTAGTACTAGGTTAACTAATATAGAAATAGGTTTATTAGAATTAGAATCTAATAGTAGGGCCTTAGTTTAAGGCTTGTGTAGGGTCTTAGGCTCTGCATAGTAATAGGGCTTAACCTACGTATAACGCAGAGTAAGTAGCCTATTTAGAAAAAGGACTATTATATTCCTTTTATTTATACTATAGATTCTGTATACACCTGTCTATCTTTTATTTTCTCTCTAAGTAAGTACTTTTATACTAAGTAGTAGGCCTAGGACTTTATGCAAAGTAGAGCTATTTTAGGTGTTAATTATATAGTTAACTTCTCTCTTTACTTTCTTACTTTAGATTATCCTTATAGCCTTCTATATAGTATTTACCCTTACTATAATATTAGAAAAGGGAGGTAAATCCTAGTTAATCCTTAGGTAGGTACTAAAAATAAGAAGTGTAGGAATAATTCCGTGCAGGCCTGCAGTATTATTTAGTGCCTTTACTACTATTTATAGAATATTCTTATTATCTATACAAAATCTAATTTTAGCTTTAAGAATATTAAAAATACGCCTAAGAGGTATGTGCGTACGTTTAACCTTACCTACTACCTAATATACCTCTATAGGTATCTAGTAGTAATATATACCTATAATCCTTACATAGTTACAGAAGTCTTTTAAGGTAAAGTTTATTCTAGGATTATATATAATATAGTCTAAGGGCCCTTAGTATATATTAATCTAGTATTTATAAAGGGCTTCCTAGGCGTATTATGCAGAGAGAGATTTTAAGAAGGTAGTAGCCTAAAAGGAGGTATCTATATTAATAATATGTAGTATATCCTTATCCCTAATCTATATAATATTAATAATAATCTTATAGTTAAAGTAAGTATTATCTTTAATAGTAAACTTAAAGCAGCTTAGGGCGGTTCTGTACAGTTAGTAAAAGTAGTAAAACTTCTAAATCTTATTTAGAATAGAGGCATCTATATTATATCCTGCTTAGGTAAGTATTTTATAGAGTCTCTTTATACGCAGGTGTCTAAATCTTCTATGTAATCTCTAGAGTTTAGTTTCTATAAAGAATAACATAGTATCTACCTAGCTATAATTAAAAAATAGGTGCCCCTACTTCTATATAACTAGAATTGCTAAGTTATTACTACGTATAATTAGGTTTAGAATATTATTAAAGTATACTCTAAGCCTATCTATATCTACTAGTAATAGCAGGAAGAGTATAGGGGTATTTAGGATATAGTATATAACTATGCTAAGCTTATTCTCTTTCTATATAATTCTAAGTAATTTAGCTAGGTTTTAGCCTTTAAAGCTTACATTATTATTATTTAGGGTCTAATTAATCTTTATATAGAGGTCCTCCCTTAAGTAGGCCTCTACTTAGGCCTTTTCTATAGTAGAGATGCGTGCTACTCTAGTGTCCTATAGTTTACCTTAATACACTATATAGTACCTATCCTCTAGGATAAACTAATCTGCCTAAATAGTAGGTTCTATGCTATAGATGTCTTCCCCTATTATGCAGTGCAAGTAGAAGGCAGAGGTAAAAAGGTAAATAGCTTCTTTATCTTCTCTATATTTATCTTAATCTATCTCTTCCTCCTTACTATACACAGCCTTTTTATTAACTTCTTTTCCTTTAAAATCTATAATATGCGCTGTTATAAATATATATATTAGCGTCTCTTTATATAGATCTTTATACGCAGTAATATATTATTACCTTATATAGGACCTCTTAAAGGGGGGGTAGTTAGTTAACTAGCAGCCTTCTTTATAATAGATAAAATATTTCTACTTCCTTACCCCTTTACCTTTAAATTAGCTGCGTGTAAAGGGCCTTCTACGTAACTAGGAGCTCTATACGCGTATAAGGAAGCAGCTAAATAATCTTCCTCTATTACTATTATTCCTTATATAGAAGGAGCTGTATCTATAATCTATATAGTAAGTATCTACTTCCTCCTAGATAAATTAGTTTAATTATCTATCTAGAGTAACTTAGAGAGCAGCCTTTAGATTAGTAAATAGGCCTTTACATATAGCCTTAATATAGAATAATGCTAGCTCTAAGTCTAGATAGCCTCTATAGGCCTATATAACGGCTATATAAAGAAGCACTTCTTCTTTAAAGTTTCTACCTAGGGCTTATTAATAAGAATCTCTAGAACTTTATATAGAGTCTTATCTAGGTTCTCTTATTTATACTATGTAAAGGTAGCTCTAGTCTAGTCCGTGTAGTACTAGTTATAGTTAATATTTATATTAAAGTAAATATTAATATAATTATATAATTATTTCTAATTTAGGCTAGGTTCTATACTATATAGGTAGAAAGTACTTGCATAGTCCTCTAGGATATTAGGAAATACTTCCTGCTATATTAACTTAGGAATATTTAAGGATATATATACTTTTATAAATAACTTTACTTTATCTCCTAAGATATTATACAGCCTTCTAGTGTAGTTATTTCTCTTATCCTATAGCTTCTAGAACTAGATAAGCTTATCTATTTTAGTCTTAGGATCTATAGTTTTATATAGAGCTAACGCCCTTATAGGGTATAAACGCAGTAGTAGGTACGCATCTTATAAATCCTCTCTATAGCCTTAGGACAGAAATCTTTCCTTATCTACTATATAGTATAGAGTCTATAGAGTCTATATAAACTTACTAAATAGTTTAATCCTTAAGGGCCTTTATAAGAGTTATCTAAGTAAGAATAGTCTAAGACCTAAAGGGAGTAGTTATAAGGCCTATGCTACTTTAGTAGGCTCCTTATATAAAGGTCCTAGCTAAAAGAGAAGAGTAGGAGTAGGTGCTTCTTCTAGATTTTCTATACTACTATACTTTCTATTAGTAATTTTATATAGTTTATTACTTATAGTATTAGGAGGCCTTAGAAGTAGCTATAGACCTCTAGTATTTAGAGTATCTATAAAAGCTTTACAGATTATATAGTTAATAGCCTTAAAGTAAGTTAGTTACTAGCCTTTAAAGTTATCCTTTAGGCTTTTAGCTAGAGTACGTCTCTTAGTTAGTAACGTATAGTATTCTACTAAGAGGAGTCTAGCATATCTATTAAGTTCCTTTATTAAGGTGTCTTCCTCTAGCTTAATCTTATCTTTCTAGTGTTCTAACTCTATATAATTTCTTAGTATTCTAATGCTAATTATAAGGATTCTAGCTATTTCTTTATATAGGTCTTCTAGCTAAAAGGATTAGCTTATATAAGGTTAGTTTTAGGATATAGGTTACTCCCTTAAGTAAAAGAGTAAGGAAGGTAAATCTGCTATTTTATTTATTAGTTAGTTACTGCCTTATTTGTATAGTAAATTATTAGGTATATTTAGCATACTATCTTTTTCTCTTCTATACAGACTATTAGTTACTTCTTATCTCCTACTAGGGTAGAAAAGGTTCTCTAGAGCTTATGCAGAAAGGAATTAATCTCCTCTCTTAAAATAGGATAGAAATAGAGGACTATACGCTAATTACGCTCCTAGTATAACTCTATTTTATCTTATTTTAAAGCAGGTATAGAATAGAGGACTGTACGCTAATTACGCTCCTAGTATAACTCTATCTTCTACTCTTACTAATTTATAGTTTATTTAACTACTAATTAGTGTTAAATAGGCTATCTCTGCACGTAGCAAGTAGATAGGATCTTGTAATATATTATAGTAAAAAGCAACGCAGTATAAAGATTTAAGTATATTTAGATTCGTGTATATTCTATATATAGAGGCAAGGTAAAGGGTAACTTCTAGTATTAAGGCCGACTTAGCACTAGGCGGTCACGTGATTAGATTACGTAATTAAGTTACGTGATTAAGTTATATAATTATGCCTGTACAGAGTATAGATAGTTAATCTGTATATTGTTAATCTCTATATATAATTAATCTCTATATATAGTTAATCTATATATAGTTAATCTCTATATATAATTAATCTCTATATATAATCAATCTCTATATATAATTAATCTGTATATAGTTAATCTCTATATATAATTAATATCTATATATAATAAATCTATATATAGTTAATCTCTATATATAGTTAATCTCTATATATAATTAATCTCTATATATAATTAATCTCTATATATAGGCAGGATATAGATATAGGTAATTTACCCCCCCTTTATACCCCCTCTACTAGATACAGCCTAGATATATATATTCTATTACCTCTAGAGATTTTATAAAGCTACTATAACTAAGTTAGTATAAAAAGCTCTATCTTATTTTTGCTTTATATAGCTATAACTATATCTACTTATTTTACTATATAAAATTAACTTTAAAAAAACGTTTTCTAATACCTTAACTGCAAATTACAATATCTGTATATAATTAAGGGTCTAGGATATATAATAAGGAGAAAAACTTTAGTTTTTAAATTAGAGCGCGTTAAGGCTTACTGCTGCCTATTAGTCTCTAATATTTTATTAATTTAGTATTTTAGCTTATTTGCAGCTAAGCCTCTATAGGTGTTAAGAAATTAGTAGATTTAGTACTCTTATAATTAGCTATACCTAATAATTTCTTAATATTTGCTTTAGTATTACCTATGTAGAAGCTCGCCTTCTAGTAAGCCTCTGCGTAGCTGCTAGTGTCTAGCTTGCTAGTAGCCCTTAATATTTTATTAATTTAGTATTAGGGGGCCTCTAGTTATCTAGCTACTATTTTGTTAATTAGCGTTCTATGTTAATAGGCATAAAACTAGGCCTTTAGAGCCCTAGTCTCTTAATAGCACACTTTAACTTTAGGATAGCAGTAGGCTACGTTAACTCTAGTTAGCGCGTCTATTATAGGCGGGGTAATCCTAGTGCATTTCTAGAGGGTATATAAGGCTAATCTAACTATTAGCGTGCCCCCTAGGTCTATTACTAGAGTAGAAGTCCTGCAGGCTTTTAATTATCTTAATTAGGTAAGCAGGTACATTTTTAAGTCCTGTAGATAGATAGCTAATAGCTATTATTTTTACTAGATTTTAGGGGTTACCTTAGTTAGTATCTGCCTTTAGGTGTAACTTTTTAAGGTAGTCTCTACTTAAGGGGTGCCTGTAGTTTGTTTTACAGTCTTTAACTCTATTTCTTACTATAGACTACCCTTTAGGAAACTTAGTAAAGGTAATTAAATAGCTATTAGCCGCCTTTTACGTTCTGCGTATTAGGCGCCTACAGCTAGGCGCATCTTAGTATATCCCCTCTTAGTAATAGTAAATTCCGCCCCTCTAGGGCTTCTTTATAGCAGGCTTTAGCTAGCCTGTTAATCTAGGATTAGTTACCTAGTTAATTCTGCTAGTAGTTATATGCTTGTCTTAAAGATTAAGCTATGCATGTCTAAGTATAAGCAATTATACTATAAAACTACAAATAGCTTATTAAATCAGTTATTATTTATTTAATAGTACCTTACTACTTAGATAACTGTAGTAATTCTAGAGCTAATATATGCTAAAAACCCTAACTTTAGAAAGAGTATATTTATTAGATAAAAGACTAATACCCTTTAGGGCTCTTTAGTAATTTATAATAACCTAACAGATTACATAGCCTTACGCTAGTAATAGTTTATTTAAATTTCTACCCTATTAACTTTTAATAGTAAGGTATTAGCTTACTATAGTTTTAATAGGTAACAGGGAATTAGAGTTTAATTCTAGAGAGGGAGCCTAAGAAACAGCTACTATATCTAAGAAAGATAATAGGTATATAAATTACCTAATCTTAATATAGAGAGGTAGTAATAATAAATACTAATATATAGCTCTTTAGAGTTTAATAATTAGAATAAGTATAATTTAAACCTCTTAATAAAGAAGAATTAAAGAGTAAGTCTAGTACTTTATTATTTAAACTTAGGTCTAGCTAGCTAACTTAAAATAATAAATATTATTTTTAGGATAGTATAATTACTATAAACTAGTAAATTCTATTAACGTACTATAAGTACATACGTATAGGGAATATAATAAGCTAATAAAAGGACTTACGTAGCCTATATACCTAAGAGATAAACCTATAGACGCTTGTCTCTTTATATCTATAAAGCACGAGCTAATAAGATACAGCTAGGAGCTAATACCTTTTAGCTACTATTTAAGATTACCTATTAGGCGCTTAATAAGCTCTATACTAATAACGTAGTCCTACCTACTATAGGTAATATATATCTCTCTACCCTTAGCTATTATAATTAATACTAATAGTATAGCTAAAGGTATCTCTGCGCTTAAGATTAGCTTAGCTTAACGTAATAACTAGGCCTCCTCCTTTATAACTATAGTGCTGCTTTCCTTATTAAGAACGCCTAGATTAGTAATAAGCTAAAGTAAGTATCTTATCCTACGTATCTTACTCTACTACTAGCTATTCTAGTCTAGATATAACTTTATAATACCTATTAAGTTATTTTATATACTAGAGTCTAGTCTTACCTAGATCTCTTATTAAATATAAGCTAAGACAGACTAGACTATATCTATAATATTAGCTAGCAGTTCTAAATCTAAGAACGTAGGTAGCATATAAGATTAGATTATATTAACTAGCTTAGGGTTAAATTTATAATCTATATCTAACACGTAATTATATATTAACTCTTTTAGCTATAACTAAGGGTACTACTTAGTATTTAATAGTAAGATATATTATAGGTTATAAGGTATTCTACTTATAAAGCTACTTATATTATAAAGTATAGTAGAAAGGGAGACTAGATATAGGGCTTAAATAAGGCCTATTAGAGTAGTATAGTAAAGGTAGTAAGTACGTACTAGCTTTATTATAATATAGCTATTAACTATAAGGTTATAGAACTAGGTCTAGTAAGGGGAGGCCTAAATTAGAGCCTAGCAGGTATGCGTGTTCCCTAGCAGGAAGATCTATTCTAGTTTTAATCCCTTTTTAAGTTCTAACAGTATAAACCCTAATAACACAGGCTATAAAGTTAGAAGTTCTAGGTTTAGTAGTAACTTATTAAAAGAATTAGGTAGATTAAGTATCTACCTATCTAAGTATTTAGAGAAATTAACTATAGGTTCTATGTCCTAGCTAATAGTTTCGTTAAGGTATTATAGTAAGTATTAATAAAAGATTTTGCTACTTAACCTATTATAGTATAGGTAGTTCTAAACGTATAATACCTTTATTAACTCTACCCTAATCTTATATAAGATAACTACTCTCTAACTAGGCTAAGTTAAGAGATTCTTATATCTAGAATTAAGCTAAGCTTGCATTATCTTAAGGTATAGCTGCTAAAGATAGCTAGAGTCGTCTAGGGTAATCTATTTAATATAGCTGCAAAGATTAAGGCGATTAAGATAAATAAAGGCAGGGGTCTTAGTATTAGCTCCTATAACGCTAATTTAGAGATAAGGCTAAGTAAGTATAACTTAGGTAAGAGTATTATAAAATTAGGTCTTAAGAGTTATAAGTAATTCTAGATAGGTAAGGATAGAAAGTAGAAAGTAGTAGTAAGCTATAATAGTACTTTAGTATTAGTTAAAAGTATATATAGCTAGCTAGTAAGCCTTACTACTCTATATAAGAAAGTACTCTTTACTATAGGTATAGGTTAATAGTTAACTTACTAGCAGCCTATATTATAGATCTTACTAGCTGTATAACTTTTCGTAGCAGCTATAGTAGGAGCTAGTATAAGGTATAAGAGGGGCAGCTAATAGCCTTATTTAGAGTATATAAATTTTAAAAATCTATAGTAAAAATACTCTTCTTATATAGGCTATAGATTTATAGTAACCTACGCTGTACTATAAGTATAACCTTATATAAGTTCTTTATAAAAGAATATCTTATTTTTAAATAAGAGAACGTATAACGTACCCTATACTTTACTTTAAAATATTATAGGTTATTTCTATATAAGTCTTTTTATATAGTCCCTTAAATAGTTTTTAAGTAGGTAATCTAAGCATTCCCCTTACTTAAGCGCCTAGATAGTCGTAGAGTTACGTGTGTAGTATACTAGATTACTTTAACTAGGATTTATTAGACTAGCTTATAGAATTAGACTATTAAGGCTTTTTATAAGTAGTTATATATACCTAGATCTCTAGCTTCTATATATAGTTACGATTACTTCTAATCTTATTAGCGCTGCTCTTTAATAATACTAAGTTATGCGTATTTAGTTTGTTTTTAATTTCCTAAAAGGCTGCTATATTTTTAAGAATTCGGCTTAAATGTACATAAAGTGCTATTTGTTTAAACTAGTTAATCTACTTTATCTGCTACTACCTAACTATAAACAGAAGAATAATAAGATAAATTTATATACTAGTAAGACTTTAGCAACCCTATAGAATATAGGAAACCTCTAAATATAGAATAATGCTAATTTATTAACTTTATATACCTCTTACGCTATTTACGCTAAATATATATAGATATAAAAGTAATTATTATTACCTCTATACTACTCTAGCGTTTCTAAATAAACTACTAAGGTATCTATCCTTATCCTATATCTAATACCCTGCCTTCCTAGAACTAATACCTACTTTTACGTAGGAATATTAGGTTATATATATGTATAGTCTATCCTATTTTAGCCTTAACTAGACTAATTAGACTTATCTATATTAGTAATATAATTATAATCTATATTAATAGCGCCTATCTTAGCTATTATTTTACTTTTAACTATATAGGCTTACGTTTTTATTCTATATATACTCGCTATATAACTTAAGAGTAGGCTACAGCGTAAGCATATTTACTCTCTTCCTAGAATTTAATATAATAACTCTACCTACTGCTAATAGTCTTTCTAGCTCTATACTAAATACGTACTACTTATTCTTTTTACTACTAATTATAATATTCTTCTCTAAGCTAGTATATACTAGTATTATAACTACTATAATCTAGCTATTTATGCTTACCTATAAAGCAGCCTATACTAACCTAGAGTTTAGAAAGCTAGTAATATACGACTACGTTAGTACGTTCTCTTACTATAGCTTTCTTATCCCTAATTTCCCTAGATTCTCTAGAACTAGTCTCTAATATATATAAAATAGTTATTAGTAGTAGTATAGCTAGACTTACAATTATATTATAATTAGCCTAGCACGTATTAGTTACTAGTATTAAAGTAAGCAGTTTCTATAAATAGAATAATAGAAACCTTAGCACTATCCTAGGTAATATATTAGGAATACCCTTTTTTAATACCTCTCTATTATACTCTTAGAACTTGCTTATAGATTAGGATTATCTTACTATCTCTTAAACCTAGGCTAGTAACTACTAGATCTATTATACTTAAGGTAAGATACTTAGGGGTTATTCTGCTATTAACTCCTATGCGTACTACTATAGGATATTTAGTACGTATTAGAAATAGACAGACCTTATAGTTAATTAAAGCTACGCCTTTCCTAATCTTCTTCCCTTTTTTAAAAACTCCGCCTATCTCTAGGCTCCTAACTTTCTAAAGCGTAATATACCTAACATAACCTTTAGTTATAATAAATTAGTATTTAGTAATTTGCTTAAAAGTCTATTATAGGTATTATAGGCTTTCTAGGTAGACCCTACTATTATATAGTTAGCTAAGGGTATCTACTCTCTTAGTCTACTCTAGAGCTAATCTAGTCTTAATAGTAGAATGCTTAGTAGCTTAAGTATCTATATATTAATAACTATTAACTCTTATAAGGCTATATGCTTATTCTTAAAGACTAGCTATATAGATATAGTTAGCCTTCCTGCTAGTCTTAAAGTATACTACTACACATGCGCCTGTAAAATCCTCTTTAATAGTAAAGAGGCGTCTAGCGTTATAGTTATTACTAATAACACGTCTTATACTTTATCTATAAAGAAAGAGGTTATTATTTTAGTTAGTATATTTAGGTCCCTTTATCTTCTTATAGTATCTAGTGTTAGTCCTACTACGACGCTTTAAAAGTATAATATCTCTCTTATTACAGATATTACTAGCATAGGCTAGAATCTCTAAGATTAGATCTACTTCTAGGTTATTAATATTATTAACACGCCTAGCAGATATTAATAAGCGGCTAATAACCTCGCCCTTATAAATAAGTAGTATTATAACTAGTAATAGAGCCTTTTTAGTTCTATCTCTACCTATATCTCTTTTAAAAAGATACTCTCTATACTTTATACTACTTTCTTATCTGCTACAGCTATTACACTTAATTAGTTTTTAACTAACTAGCCTAAAGCTAAGTATATTAGTAGCGCTGTTAAATCTAGTAGTATTATACTTAGCGTTATAAGCTCTTATCTTACTATACCTCTATCTTAAAGTAGTATTATAATCTAAAGCTCTAATCCTTTTACCTTGCCTACTATTAACCTTAGGTAGCTTATAAATCCTGCTAATAGTAAAGTAGTAGTCGCCGTATTAAAATAAGCAAGACAAGCGTAGGCTAATATTATAGAGATTAAGTTAGGCCTAGAAATTATACCTAGCGACGCAGTATAAACTAACGCCTAGATCTTAGATTATATTAAGAACTTAGCGACCTAGATTTAGCATGCTAGCGCTACTTACGTAATAGGTAAGGCAGGTAATAAGAATATAGTAGTAGATTTAAAGTTAAGGGTAGTTAACGTAAGCGTATTTCTATTTATAGTATCTAGGTATTTATAGAGTTTAGTATATATATTAGCTAAAAAGATTAAAGATATAATTATTAAGAGAAAGTAGTTAGTAGAATATAGTATATAATTTTTAGTAATTATAATATTTATCTTTTATAGTTATAGGCGCTCTAGTATTTACTAACCTAGTTACTTTAGTTATAAGACTTTCCTATAGGTACGTTTTATTAAATAGATAATATATATATATAGAATTAACTAATTATAGATATCTACGCGTACTTTTAATAATAGTAACCTAAAATTAATACTATATACTATTAGAACTTATCTGCTAATATCTCTCTTATACTGCGCTTACTATATAAGCCTTATATAGGTTCTACCTACTTAGAGTTCTACTTATATTATCTATATTAATCTCTACCTCTGTTATCTACTAAATCTTACTACTCTAGATAGTCTATAGTTTATACTTACTTTTACTTTTCTAGGCTATAAAGCCCCTCTTTAATCTTATTATGCCTTTAGTTATTCTAAAGCTATTATCCTTAGAAGTTACCTTTAAAGAGTAGTAGGGTAGTAAGGATATAATGCTTAAGGCCTTTATACGCATAAAAGTAAATAGGGGTTTTATAATAAGTAATAATATAACTATAATAGTAACGTAGAGTTTAATAGCAGTCTAGATTAGGTTTATAGTTAGGCCTTTAGGATTAGTAGGGTTAAATCTAACGCAGTATATTATGCCCGTTTAAACGGCCCCTACTATAATAGTAAAGATACTAAGTATAAAGAGGCCTATAGTAGCTAGCTTTAAGCCGCCCCGTATCTTTAGATAGTTAATAATTAGGATAGGTAGTATAAAGATAATTATATTAGATATAACATTTATAATACTAATAGATACGTATACTACTATAAGGTTACTATAGCTACCTATTTAACTTACTTAATCCTAGTTTAACGTTACTAGCCTAACGTACTATAATTAGTACTTCTAGTAACGCTACCTTTACGTAATCTATATTAGAGGTAGTAAGGGGAGCCCTATAATATAACTTATATTATATTATATAGTAAATTAAAATTAGGCTATAGTATAGTTACTATAGTAGCCTATAAGGCTTATAGATTAGTAGGTAGAGTACTTATAAAGAGGCTTAGAGTAGTAGGTAGAGTGCCTATAATAAGGCTGTATAGTTATAATCTCCTTACTACTATATTATTAGCTATATATACTATAGAAGTAAGGGGGCTAAGAGATAGGTAAGTAGTTAAGAAGGCCCTATTCTACGCGTAAAGGTTATGTTTTATAACTCTTACTTTATTAATCCTTTTATTAATATCTTTCTATTAATATCTCTTCTTATATTATAAGTATAAGTAACTTTCTTATAGCAGGTTAATTATTAAGGCGAATTACTAACAGCTAATCTACGCAATCCTTATTCTAAGGCTCCTTATTAATTACCTCCTCCTCTTTCTTATTAATTACCTCTTTACCTATACTCTTAACGCCTACCCTAAAGGCTTATTATTATACTAGCTCCTAATGCCTTACTAAATTAAAGGCTGTAATAGAGGAGCCTAATATCCTAGTATTAATAAAGGATTACCCTACTAAAATAGGTAGTATAGTAATAATTACTTTTCCTATTAACTAGTATAATATATAGGTTAACTTAAAGACGGTACTTATAAATTATATAGGTTATTAAGTACGCTACTTTAGCTAGCTCTAGAGTAATTAAGTAGTCTCTCTTATATAGAAATATAGTATAAATTTAATATATATTAGTAAAGGAGTTATAAAATAAATATAGCTTTATAAGCTCTACTATATAGTTAGCTCTTAATTAGCTATAAAGGCTATAGATAGGTATTACTATATTATTACCTACCTACTTAAGGCTTACTAAATTAATATAGTTTCTATAGGGCTTCTTCCTAACGCTCCTTATATACTATAAAATCCTTAGAAGGCTACTTAATTAGTAGGCAGCGTAGCGCGTATAAGTTAATTAGCGTAGTAGAAGGGTAAGTTATTAGGTATAGTAATTAATTAGGTAATTATTTAAGATTAATTATTTAAATTAGGTACTAGCACTAAAACTAGAGGTATCCTAAGTTAGAATTAACTTAATTTACTTAACGCGTTACCTACTTTCTATACTATATTATTAAAATATATTAATAAGGGCCTTATGCGCTAGAGGGAGGAGATTTAAATAATACTATATATAGCTGCGTTAAAAGTATTATTAAGCCTAGATATATAGACTTCTCTAAATTACCTCTCCTTTCTTAGTATTATTACGCACCTTATTAGTTAGTTAACTTAAGAAATATTATAAACTTTATACCTCTAATCTCTTATTACCCTTATTAGATTATAACTATTAATACTAGGACATTCTTATTAGCTTAATAAACCTATATAGTAACTATATAAGGCAAGATTAATTATACTATCTTATTAAGACTATCTAACTATATAATATTACGTTAAAATTCCTTTGCTATATAGTAGATAAGGCGTCTAATAATAATAAGGAGATAATTAACAGCCTTAATAATCTACTTAACCTTAATCTTAATACTTAATAGCAGATATAGTGCTTAGGCTATATATAGTAGCTTATTATAAAAGTAGTTATCTATAGTAAAGGCTTAAGTAAATTTAAATTAGATCTTATAGCAGCAGCTGCGCTAGCTAATTAGTTTAAAATATTTAGAAAGAAGGGTATTATTAGTAAGCTCCCTTATCTTTTCCTTATCTCTATACGCGCCCTAATATCTAATTGTTTATAGGCTAACTCTATAACTTTATAAACGTAATCCTCTCCTCCTATAAGCGCTATAAGGCCTTTCTTAATATCTTTAAGATAATTAATAATCCTCTATAAAGTTCTAGCACGCTTAGCCTTATTTAGGATAGAGGTATTTAGTAGTACTCTATATATCTTATACCTTTACGCTGTATTAAGCTTAAAAATCCTATTAACTAATTTATATAAAGGTAGCGTAATAATAATAATATTAATAATAAGGACTGTAAGGTTATAGGCAGCGTAGCTCTATTAGATATAATTATAGAGGATAATTTAGAATAGGCTTAAGTCCTTTATAACCTCTTATAATTATTCTATTAAATAATAAAACGCCTTAAGGGTAATAGTAAGTAAGGATTACTTTAGCTAGCGATTATTAATATGTAATTTCTCTATACAGAGCTTCTTAAGATAAAGGATAAACTTATATTTAAAGATAGTAATTACTACCTTAAAAACAGCGTTTTATATAGCCTTAAGAAGTTGTAGAGGAGAATATAAGCTAGACGGTAAAGACTATATAATTAAGTATAAAGATTAATTAATTAGTATCTATCTATCTATAAAATAAAGGAGAATTTATACTGCTCTAAAGGAGCAGATAAACTTCTATCTAGTAATCTATAGAGCTTTCTGTAAATTATAAATTATTAAGTTAATCTCTAGTATTTAGCTATCTTATAGTAATATCTAGAGCTTATAGTTAATTAATATAAAGGAATATAGGATTACGTAATTAGGTTATATAATTAGGGCAGTACCTAACGCAATATACCCCCTAGGGAAAAGTAAGATCTTATCTCTACTAAAATCTTATCTTAGTTTTCCCTATGCTAAGGCGTTAACTAATTGCGTAATTAATTATATAATCTAATTTTAGCAATATTAGTTACGTGCCTAGCCTAATTATATTCTAATAATAAAGAAATTAACTTTCTTACCTCTACTACCTATCCTCTTTAACCTTACTTCTACTACTACCTTCTACCTTCTATTATAGCTATATAAGTATCCTAAGCTCTTAATTTTTATTTAAAATTATATATTAACTCCTTATAGTAATCTAAGAAAGCCTTATAATCTGCGCGTAAGCGTTAGGCTGCGCGCAAAGCTAATAACGCTGCTAAATCTATAAATAATAGTAATAATACTAAGCTCCCTAAGGCTAGTAAAGCTCTTAATAACCTTTTATCTAACTAAATTAAAGCTCTTAGTAAGGAAGCTAACTCTATAATAGCGTAATAATTAATTAAAATACTTTAAGATACCCCTACTACTCTAACTCCTACTCCTGCTCCTGCTCCTACTCCTGCTACTACTTCTGCGGCTCCTCCTACTGCTCCTTTAGCTGCTAGAGAAGCCTATCTAGTAATAAAGTTCGCCTCTAATATTCTAGTCCTTCCTAAGGAGCTTACTAAGGAGGAGGCGCTTATCTAACTTACTAGCCTTAAGGATATCTAGTAGTAAAAAGATAATTACGCAGCTAGTTTACGTACTAGGCTAAGCTAGTTAAAATTACAGCATAAGGGTTTATTATCTCTAACTTTATCTACCCTTGCTATAATTACTAGCGCCCCTGCTATAAGCACTACTACTCCTACAGCTATTACTACTATTCTAGCAGCCCTTAGGTTAGATTTCTCTTAGCGCGTAATTCTACGTCCTTACGTTAATTAAGGCGCTTCTTTATCTAGAGCTTTAGAGGCTTCTAAGACTCCTATAGTAAAGATTAATATTCTAGTAATTATATCTTTCCTAGTTTCCCTAATACTAGCTCTAAGGCTAATACCCTTTACTCCTACTACTAAATCTTTTAGGTTAAGATACGCCCTTAGCCCTAGTATTACGCAGCTCTAGAACGCTTAGGGTAGTAAGATCTCTCTGTTTCCTTAATACTTAGCTAATAAGAGGCTACTAGTGTTTAAGAGAGGAGATTATAGCTTCTAAGTACCTTAACAGAGCTTACCTGTTAAGCTAGTTTAATTATTACCTAGGCCTGCCCCTAATGTTATAAAATAGCCGTTAAGAGCGCCTACTCTACTATTAGCACCCTCTACGTCTCTTCTAGTAGCTGCCCTAGCTAATTACCTCTCTAGAGAGGAGATTATAGGCGTAAAGAATAAGCTTCTTTATAGTTAATAAGGATATAGCAACAACTTTAACTTTAGGTATTTAGTAGATTTTAGTAATGCTAACCTGCCTTCTTTAATATTTAATAATTACTATAGTTATGTTAAGGTTAATTTAACTAATTTATCTGCTTATACTACTACTACTTCTAAAGCTCGCCCTAACACCGCTACAACTACTATTATAACTAATAGTAATAATTACCCTACTACTACTACTACTACTACTATAATTACTCCTCCTATTCTTAATACGCTAGCGCCTAATACGTAAATAACTAATACGCTAATAACTAACGTACTAATAACTAATACTCTAGAGACTAATACGCTAATAACTATAACTACTACTCCTGCTACTCTTCTAATTACCTTAGGTAACTTATCTAAAAAGAAGAAGACAGGCTCTAAGCGCAAACCTAATAATCTATTAACTCTAAAGAAATCTAAGAAGGCTAAAGGTAAGGAGCCTGTTGCCTCTAGTAATCTTAGATCTTCTACTAGGGGTAATAGCCTTATAGCTAATGCTATTTATTAAGGATTTAAAACTACTTATTACGTAATTACTTATTTAGGTTATATAAGGAGCGCGCTTACTAGTTAATCTCTTAGTAAATATTATAACTTATTAGCTATAGGTAATTACTATTATACCTATAACTTAGAGTACTAGTATTAGCCTATATATAATCTCCTCTTTCTATTATTAAGAGCTTACGCTAACTGTTATATAGTCCTGCTTATGCTTACCTTACTGCTAATAGAATACTCTAAGTAATCTAGGCTACCCCCTAGGTAGTAAGTTATAATTTAAGTAGTATTTCTAGAGCTTCTAGCTAACTTATAATAGACTTCTAATATTAAGAAGTAGCAAGTTACGTTTTATACGCTAATTAGCTGTAAGGAAGATAGCAGCTAAGATAATAACCCTCTAGTAGATATCCCTACTAAACCTACTAGGAATATAAGCGTTAATAATTACTACGCTTATATTAAGGAGCTTCTAGGTCTATTAGTTAGTAAGCTTATTTAGTAGATTAGATATTACCTATTAGGGGGAGGGCTGTTCCCCCCTTATATAAATAGATATTAAGTAGCCCTTAGTACTTCTCTATTATTCTTCTTATCCTGTAATTATTAATTATGCGTTATAAAGTTATAAGAGCTCTTTAAATCTTATAAATTTCTATTTAGAGAGATATTTTATAAATCTATCTATAGGTATATTATTAGTAGGGAGATATATAACTTTAAATAATCCTTTAGCGTATTCTTAGCAGAGCTATATATTCTAGATATTAACGTGCCTTAGTTAAGTAGAAATCCTTTTGTTTTTACCTACGACGAGCTAGATTGTCTGTTAATTATCGTAGTAGATTATCTAAGCACTTTTAAGATTAAGGGTAAGTTCCTTAAAGAGACGTTTAAGAGCTATAGATTCCTTAGAGACGTAATCTAGTGTAATTAACTTAGCCTTAGTAGTAGAGGTTATAATAGTTAATTATTAAGTTACTTTCTATATAATAAGCCCTCTAAAAAGTATAATTATATATCTATGTAATAATTATCTTATTTCTAGGTTGTCTATAAAGGAAGTGTTGCCGTAAATTAAGAGCTTAGCGTTATATTTCCTACTATATTAGATACCCTTAAAGCAAGTGTAATAGAGATATATAATAAGTTAATTAATTACGTCTAAATAAGCTTTAGAGGGGTTAGTAAGGAAGTATAAGAGCTTTAAAATTGCGTATATAACATTAGGTTAAAGCATAATTACTATATATAGCACTAATCCTACGCGCTCTTAGTACGCCTTAATTTCTTATTTTAAAGCTTTACCTTTATTCTTAATAAGCTTAACTAACGGCAGTAGGGTCTTAAGGAAGCTCTCTAAGTTAATTAGATTGAATTTTATAGCAACCTTTTTAATGTAGGTATTATAGACTAGCGTAATTATTTAAGAGCTTCTTTTTCTAATAACTCTAATTCCTAAGAATTACTATACTACTCCTTAGTCTTTAAGTTTATAGGTTACCTTAATCTTATCTAGGACTGCGCGTGCTCCTTTCTTATAGCTTTTGCAAAATATTATTAGGATATTATCTATATAGAATAATAGAAGAATCTAATACTCCTTATTAAAGAAAAGGTATAGCTCTTCTTTTAATATAATAAGCCTAAGCTTCTGCAGCATACTTAAAAGCTCTTAGTACTATAAGAGGGGTAAGTTATAAAGTCTATATAACGCTCTCTTAAGCTTCTATACTTTACCTAGCTTCTTAAAGCTATCTAGGAGCTAGTAAATAACTGCTATATTCTTAGCGCGCGTTGTATTTAGGAATACGCTAACTATATTATATTATAGAATCTCTATATTAAACTCTGTAGTAATTACTATTATAAGTCTAAATAAACAAGCTGTAAGCATTATAGCATATATTAACTAGAGTAAGTCTATAGCCTAGAGATTTCTTTAAGCTATAAGTTAAGCTTTATACTTAATAAAATATCTATCTTTATTAGTCTTATACGTAAATACCTACTTAAGGGGGAGCAGCTAGTAGTTTCCTTATTAATTTACTTCCTGCTAGGTCCCCTTCTCTATATAAGTCTTAATCTCCTTAAGCGCTACTTTAATAAAAAACTTTATAAATTAATGTGTATAGAGAACCTTCTACTTTATTAGAAGCTTTAGGAGCTTACTTTTATATATATAAGTACCCTTTATACTTACTAGTTTTATAAATAGAGCTGTAGCTATAATAGAGTATATTATTATTAGTTATAAGCTCTAAGGTTTAGCGTATAAGCCTTAGAAGAAGGTCTCTAGGTTCTCTATAATCTCTTATTTAGTAATAGTAAGAGTATAGACCTTTTAACTTCCTTTACCCCCTAAATTACCTTTAGAGTCCTACCTACAAGTTCTCTAGCTTACGTAAGTAACAGGGCTTAAGATTCTTTTCTACTATATTAGAAGAAGTTTTATAAGCTCTATGCCTATGTTATGCCTAGGTTGTAGCTAAGTTATGCCTAGGGCGCTAATAGCGCCTATAGCGCCTAGGGCAGAAGACGTTTTATAATTCTCTTACCTACCTAGTACCCTAGCTGCCTCTACTGCTAATGCGTCTATTATTATATATTATAGTAAGAAATTACTACTACTAGCACTAATATTAACTACACCTACCTGCCCCTGCTACTAACGCGTCTATTATTATAGATTATAGTAAGAAATTACTACTACATTAGGAGAAGTTTCGCGACCTCCGTGCCTAAGGTCTGCCTACAGCGTACCTACACTGTGCCTAAGGTGGCAGAGGTATTAGAGGTGCCAGGGGCTAATACAATTCTAACACAGGTCAGACCTATCTCTACCTTTACTACTAAGGGCGCCCTACGTAGTAAAGGCAAGGCAGGTCGTGCCTCT